>BTSY01000105.1:0-29336 GCA_036245785.1 Pristionchus fissidentatus
ATAAACAAAATGAAGCGATAATCACGCAGAAATGATAAGAAAACTAGGAAAGAAGTCAGAGAGAAGAGAAGGGAAGAGGGTGAATGAGAGTGACATCGAGGAGTCGATCGAACAGAGATGGGAAAGGGGGTAGAGAGGGGAGTTGATGAGGGTGGTTATGAAGTGGAGACAACAGTAGCAATGACCAAACAAACGAAAAGTTACAGAGCAACAATAAAACAAAAGAGAGAGAAAAAACAGCTGGCGAACTGGCCACTCCAATCGATCAGGCTGGCAAAAGCGCCACGGGCTGGCAAATTGCCAGCGCGCGCTTTTTGCAGTTCGGGGGTAGGGGAGTAGGATTTTTCCGTTTTCGCGCGTACTTTTCCGATGCTGTGCCTCGGGCGTTCCCTCCAGTAGCACCGTCTCGTACTCACCGCCCTCCTGCATTGGCAGCTGCTCTGGACTGCATTATCAGTGCAGTAATTACCGTATTCCTAGTCTCAGCCACAACCGTACTCTCCGCACAGGGGAATAATGCATTCACAGAATCAGCCACTACAGTACTCTATTTTCCGACCGCTATCGTACTCCTAGAATCAGCCATTTACAGTACTTCCTGTTCCGGCCACTATCGTATTCCCAGAACCGGGCACTACCGTATTCCCAGTATCAGCGACTACAGTACCCTCTGTTCCCACTACTACCGTACTCCCTCCCCTACCGTACCAATGAAGAATCCGACGGCCTTCGCGGGTATCTTGATCTCTTCTCGGTTCTTTCTCTGCTTCGCGTCCGCGATGAGCGCGTCAATCGCCAGCTCGACCAGTGTGATCTACAGTTTCAATCCAATATCTATCAGTCACGTGATTTGAAGTAGGTTGAAAGGGGAATGTTGACATACGGTTTGTATAATTTACAAGTAGGATCTGTCAGAAGCATAATATTCACCCTTCATGCTTTCAAAGACAAAATAAAGGAACCCGTCGCATTCCCGTTTCGAGTACCTTCTATAACTTCCATCGCTTGCCAAATATATCACAAGAATGTCGCAAACATAATATGGAAATGAGTAGCTGGGCACCATTTGAATCGCTTTCTACAACCTCATTAACACAGGAGGGGCGCTGGATAACGTCATTCCTACTCTACACCTATGACGTCACATTTTCAGTGCAAACCGTTTATTGGTTTCGTGCATACGGACTCAATTCCGGCACTACTGCAGTGTTTGGGACCGGCCAACCTCGAATGAATGAGTAGACTAGAAATGAGAAGGAAGGGTATAAAGCGATATTTGTACCCATAAAATAAGCGACTGGTGCCAAAACACTGCAATAGCGCCCAATTGTAAGTTACCACCCATCGAGTTTGCACCATGCCAAGAAAATTTTTCTCCTCGTTTCACACAGTCCTCTCAATTATTCTCTCTTTCTCTAACTTGGATCTCGCCGTTACTATTTCGGAGACTGTGCCCACCTGTTCCTTCGTCTGGGCGTGGACTCGGAGGAAATGAGCTCGCTCGTCACTGGCCTCCTCCTCGTTGTTGTTCCCTGAACGAGTACGGCAACGCAGTGAGGAAAGGTCGTCCGGAATACCCGCACCCGCTCCACCACCAACCACACACACTCACAATTGCTGGCTGCATTCTGGTAGGCGCGAAGGGCGTCGGTGTTGTGTGCCATCTCGTTCGATCCGTACGAAATGAGGTTGATAAAGGTCTGCGTAAAGTATAAGTAAATAATGAGCTCCGGAAGCAACTACCTGTTTACTTTTATATTGGCATCACATGACAATAAAATGGCTGGAGATGTGAGTTTTCCGGGAAATTTCGAGGATGCATAGACAAGCAAGGCTGTTGTTCGTTATGCAGCAAAGGATGAAAAGAGTGCAGAGTGTTAAAAAAGGAGGGAGAAACAATTGAAAGAGCGAAAGAAATAGATAATGACTAATTTGTAATTTTAAAAAAAAGAAAGTGTTTTAGCGAACTCACCCTCGTCTCGTATTCAATGTTCCGGATGTTCCGATGGTGCCGACCTAGTACAACACCAACAAAATCAGCCTCGATGAAGATGAACTTCTCCAGACGGCTCCTGCAAATAACTTACTCATAAATAGCAAAATATCGAGTTGCGAGCAGATCAGAGCAACTGCGGAACCACAAAGCATCCTAATTACTGTTCGTAGCAGGCCAGCAAAGTTGCAAATAACTCGGTGCGTTAGTATTAGTAAATTAAATGATGATAAGAAATTAGCCAATGCGGGATGACAGAGACGTGCGAGACGGTAAAATTGGTAGCAACTTGGATTGCGCAAGGTAACATGCCCGAAGCCTGAACAGCAGGGGGCACGTAATCCTCATAAGCTGCCGGCCTATTTGATGGGCCCCGGCAGCAAACTGAACCTCACTATTAATAAATCAACTTAAACATATAGCAAGAAAACTAATCGCGTAAAAGGAAGCCACTTCGGCAAGTTCGCACATTAAACGCCTTCCCTACCAAAGTGTTATCCTCATTTCTATCGCATGTCCAGCTCCTTAACCCCTTTCCACGCCTACCACGCTCGTAGGGGTATATCTACGGCAAGCAGGGGAATATCAACTTCAGGTGAAAGACAGAAATCAGCTAAGAAGTAGCGAGAAAGCGGCGCTACTTCACCTTTATACAGCAGCACTGCATTCTAGCTGATTTCTGTCTTCTAACTGAATGTGGTATGCCCCTGTCTGCCACAGCTATACCCCACGATCACTAAGAATGATGAAAGGAGGACGTACGGGCCTTCTCCATGCAGTGGAATCGCGGGAGAACTCTCCGCCTTTCCCGTTCGCACTTTCCAGAGGAAAAGGAGGGAAGAGGGCACGATAACAGCGCCAGCGACGCCTCCCAGCCACCATTTTGAAAGCCCCGAGGACTCGGCCATGACTGGAAAGTAGAAATATACAAAATAATAAACAATAAACATAATAAAACAAAGAAAACAAAGTACGAAATATAGTGTTCATTCGATACGGTAAAGTTAGGAAAAGTATAGATAGGCCAGGATATATTAACGGAACAATGAATTGCTACAGTATCCAATTTTCTATCGACTTTTTTTTTCTTTTTTTACTAATTTTTTTACCTATATTCATATAATTTAATTTTTTATACACAACATATTTAACCCCAACTCTACTCATCATCCACGAGAACGTTTTCCAGTAATATATATGTGGGCGATTGTTTAAATTTTTTCTTGCATCATTTTCATGGTCCAACGACAGAATTTGCGGCAAGAGTTGAATTTAGTGATCTGTGTCCAGAGTAAGATGATAATTCAAATAACGGTGGAATTCCGACCACCGAACAACGTGGGGATAGTAGAGCTCGAGGATGCAACATAATAGATACGCTTTGTATGTTGAAGTCGTTTATGCATGAACCTTTGGGAGGTCATGAAGAGTTAATTGATTCTTATTTCCGAAATGTTCATGACGAATTTCTTGACGAATTCAGCATTTAGATGAGTTCCTTTGCAGGGAGATTATCTGCAACGACTAAAATACAGGGGTGCTAATTGGGAAACAAGCTATTTGTAATGTTCAACTCGAATATTTTTGTTTCGCTCACTTCCTCGCCTCTAACAGACGAGTAAGAGGGTATGCGAAAAGAAGAGAGAAAGTAATTTTAGGGAAATTTTTTTTTTAAATGACTATTTTTCATTCTATATTTTCAGTTGAACAGAAGGGCTCTAATTGTAGATCCAAATTGCTGAAAATTACTCATAAATGTGCTTCCGGCCGCGGCCCGCACGGTGAAGGGGCTGATCAAGCCTTCCACAGATGACATTGCCACGCTCATCCACCACTGAACAGAGATGTGATCGAGCTGTTCTATAGTCGTTCTCAGTTCGACTTCATCAACATTTTGCGAATTGTAGGAAAAAAATATTTCAAATTAGAACGTCGAAGTACTGTATTTAATTTGAATCGTAAACATATTATACCGTCATTCTGTTCCAGAGCCGAGTACAACTGTTCACGTGAAAAGAACAGTTTGTTTCTCAATGCACACAAAAGTCCTGTCATTGGACGACGGTCGGTTTCTGTTAATGCATCATTTTGCGAATACTAAATAGGCACATATTCCCATCAATTTCTTCATTCCACAACAGAAGATAATAATAAACATTAGCAATAACTGCATATATGGAGAAGAAGGAATTGGCAGGTGTGCAAAAAAAGAACGCGGCATTCCATTCGTCACTAGGTGCGTCTCATAGTAAGGAATTCGTTGGAAAGGCAATGAGTGTATATTGTTCTCACCAGAGTGAAGCGTCACAGCCACAAAATATGCCTGCTTCATTTCGTGGCTAAACTTAATCACAGTAGAAACATCATACAGCGCGAATCGAGCTCTTTTCTCTCCGTACATAAATGCGGCGTGTCCACTGCATTCCCTGAAAGAAATGCACATAGATGTGGTTTGATGACAATATTTTGAAGACATCCCAAACATTTTCCTCCGACTAAATGATTGCATAGCATTTTTAGAATCATACCACATCATCCGCGAGATAGAGTGATGGCAGCGAATCGGCAACAGGTGCGATATCTACAGCACCTCCAGAAACAGGCATGATAGGTCTAAATGGAGCAATGAGGTGATGGATAAAACAAATATTACCACCGGTACTTCTGAGTTGGTCTTGGACCATGAGTTGATCTCGCGCGCTGACATAGCCGCCAATTCCCGAGCGCGCTGATTGGCGCTTTAGTAGAAAGTGTTGGCACTCACAGAGCTGCAATACACTTTCATTAAAGAAGCAACGATTTATGGAATACGATGAGACATGTGCAAAAACTAGGGTTCCTTGTTTTGTGCGATTTTCACCTGATAGTTCATTCTTAGCGGTGGGATCAACCTGATCAGGTGAATGGTATTTTGGAAATAGGTTTTTGTGTCACCTGAAACACTATTATATTCCCTCATTCGCAACTCATTTTGATGATCGCGTCATGGGCTTGTCCTGGATAGCGCCCATCTACTATTCACATTTCCCTCATTCCCCCGCCAGATGGCTCTAGAACTCGTTACACTCAGACACACCCACCAGCGCAGCTGGCGGGCTCACTTCTAGGCAGTCTCGGCTTTACCACCCATGGGATAAAGACGCTTCCCCTCTAGTCACAATGTCCTAACACACAACAGAAGCATATACATATTATGTGTCTTTTCGCAGCTTACGTCCGTCCTGTGCTCGAATCCTGTTCCGAACTATGGTCAACCCATGATAGAAAACCGTGCTTCAAAATCGAAAAAGTTTCTCCGTAATTATTCTGAGCGAGTGCGTTATAAATGTGGTATCGAGTACCGATTGTATCCCGATAGGTTACAACTACTCAGTTTAGAGCCTCTAGAATATCGTCGAAATTTGATTGACCTTCGCTTTCATATATAAAGTTGTACATAATGATGTAGACATTGGATTGCCCTCGTTTCTCTGTATAGCTCCTCCCCGTGCAAGACGTAACAATATGTTTCAATGCGTAAGCACCGTTCCTCCTCTACTTTTTTCACCTTTTCCTTCCAAATCGTATTGTAAAAACTTGGAATAGTATCCCCCACAACATAGTTATTTCACAGAATCGAGACTTATTTATGATGAGATGCCGTGTTCATATTCCTATTGATTACTATCCATATTACTAAAATAGCTTAATTTAAGAACTTAGATTTTTTTCTCACTTTGTCACCTTGTTGTGACATCGTACCTATCGTGTTCACATACCCTTGCTCACATATTATATATATTTTCAATCAACGACTTTTGGGCATGATATAATAAATGATGATGAAGATCGGAGCGGTTGATATGGACCGCAAATCGCCAAGGAAGAACACAAAAGGGAGGGTTTCAGGAAAACAATTTCAATCAGGTGACACAAAACCTATTCTCCCCATTTTTCATTTCGACCTATAGGTGGACTCGGTGTGGGGAGAAATAAAGAGAAGAGGTTTCAGGTCAAATATTCACCGCCTGAAAAAGGGGAACCCTAGCAAAAACTCCCTACTAACCAGCTGCTGCTTCTCACTGTCTGTCTTTCTATGTTTTACAGCAATCGAGGCCTTGAGGCTAAAATAATTTTAAAATGTTTTTTTCACCATTTTCGGTAGTGCCCATAAGTCATTGGCCACTTTTTCATGTATCATCTGCGCCCGAAAGGAATCTAATTTTTTTCGAGATTGTTAAAATCTATCGTGATTCTGGAATTGCAGAATCCCCCAAAATTCTTCAATTATTGAGTTGTGGTGACGCAATCTCATTTTTTCAAGTCCAGTATTCAATGACTACCATGAAAATTTTCTAAGTCGACGCATACTCGCTGTATGGCTGCATGCTTGTGGCTACTTCACTGTCACAAACACGCATCTCTGGTTCTAAAAGAGATAGAAACAGGTTGTAAATTAGGAGTATAACGAATCTCCTGCTCCCTCATTTCCTCATCTCCTATGCTTCAATGGCGCCGGGTCGCTTTCTCCTCGTTCCCCCTTATCCCTTCCTATCTTTTTTGAATCCCTGCGCGTCAGGGTCAGTTTAGCACAGAGCCAAACGTGAATAACTTTTTTCAAACTTTTCGGCAGAACATGCTGCTTGCGGCGCTCTTATCAGGAAACAGATTGCCATAACCCGACAGTGATAACTCAGTTGACCAAAAATTCGTGGGACAGCACTTTAAGAAACATCATGGATTGCCCCACAAGGCAAATAAGAAAAATAATATATTTACCCAAGAATTTTTTGTTCCGATTGTTCCAGATGTTCTGCTCACACTCGGCAGAGTGTGAGCGGGGAACAATCGGAACATGACCAGGAACAAGAGGAACATGTTAAAAATAGAGCTTCACTTACAATTTTGCAAACATTTAGCAGCGTACAAAGTCTTAAAATAGCAGTTCGAATAAAAATGTATTTAAAATATAAGAATATCACCAACTTCAAAATTTTGTGTTCCTGGTCATGTTCCGATTGTTCCTGGTCATGTTCCTGCTAGGAGGAACATTACCAGGAACAATCGGAACACAATCGGAACAAGAAATTCTTGAGTAAGAATAGTAGATGTCCAAAAAAATATTATAAGATTATCTCAATATTTGACTACGTAATATTTGAAAAAAAAATCAGAATATGCACTGAATTTCTAGAATCATAATCGCCGATGGATTTAAATCATCACACCAAAAAGGTTCGTTTCAGGAATAGAATGTTCAACCGATTGAAAAGTTTACCAATGACTTAAGCGACTCTAGTTCTGAGATTATAGTTTGTATATTACGATGAAAATGAGTTACTTGATAGACAGAGATGGGCGTGCTCGTCGCCTTGCCTGCTCCACTATCCACCCTCATGGACGTTTCTGAAAATTTGACAACTGAGGTTCACACAATCATCATAATTAAGAAGGCGACAAAGTATCGTCGTTTGCCTTAGAAATATGCAAAATCATTGTCACTCCGATTGGCCAAACGAGTGGATACTATATCCACTCGCATTTCTACTCGCATATATCGGTTTGGGCGGTCTATAATACTCACATCGTGTAGACCGGCGTCGTTGTCGGGTAGACGATCACTTGCGACCGCCGGACAAGAGAGAAAATGAAGTGGAAAATGAGAATCGAGGACGAGAAAAACATCTAGCCTTCAATCAAATTCGGGATTAGTCGATGCTAATCGATTTGATCATTGAATGGCCATTCGGGTTATCTAATTAGAAACAAATAGAATTGTGAAATCTGATGAACAAAAGGATTCAAAACCCATTCAAAACCTAGAGATTATCTTCTAGGAAGAAAAACGTTTAAAAAATAGAGATCCACCATTCATTTATCTGTTCGTCTCCTATGTTCCTCACCAGCTCATTCGCAGCTCTCGCTACAAATGACTATGCATTTCATCGATTTTTAGCGTTTTCCGACATTTTCTGATGTTTTTTCTACGCGGTACTATCTTCCTCCGAGTAGGGTTGCGAATCCGGACGGACAATCCGGACAAATTCAGGACAAAATGATCGGCCGATCTCATTTCCATTGTGTCCGGACGTCTTTGTCTGTCCGGACGGACGGACGTATGTCCGGATTTGTCCGGGGAATACTGTAGTTTGTCCGGGACAACCTGATCGCAAACTGGTTTTATTTTTAGTTTTTTTTGAAAAAAAAGAGATTATTTTTTTCAAATTTTTTGGGCCTATCATTGCCATTTCATCGTTATTTTGCCACATTGATTTTTGTTTCAACAATAGGTTAGCACGCCTGAGGGTAGACCCATGCATAGGGGTTGTGGAAGCCCCGTACTCCATACGATTTAATTTTGTCGTCGGGCATTCAGTATAGGAAGTCATTGTCCAAAATGGGAGTTCGGTAGGAGGGATTACGGTATACCCACATGCGTTTACCCACTCGAGGTCTTCCTCAAGCAATCTACCAGGGGTAATATTCACAATTTTGTATTTTCGGGTTATGGTAGAATTGATTATGGTAGATTGTTTTCGTTATGGCACCGGTGGTTAAGTTATAGTATGCCAAAAACACATGTCCAAACCATTTTGGGCCATGGCCTCTTATACGTGGATACCCCATGCCCCAAGTATGACATACGGTATGGCACAATATTACTAAAGACTATTATTTCAGAACGTCTGTCTGTCTGTCTGTCTGTCTGTCTGTCTGTGTGTCTGTGTGTCCGGCGGTCACGTTTTTCGCATTTTCCTTATATTTCGCTTCAAAATCGCGCTATCTTCCCAATTCCTTTTGCATATGATTTCCCGACCAGAATACCTTTCAAATTTTACAAAATTTAATTAACGAAATCCATAGCCAAGTGGGTTTACGAGCCAAACTTTGAATCCGAGACCCCCAGGTTCGATCCCCGCCGCGGGCAAACCTTTTGCCGCATTTTTCGCAAGTGCCAGAAACTGCTCTAACACGGTTTTGAGTACCGTGAAACACGTTTTCATCTGTTTTATAAAAAAAAACCGAGTTTTAACGTGAAAAATCGAAATTTTCGATATTTTCCCCCAAATGGTGAAGGGAGTGTCGGGGATCATAGGAAAAGTATTTTGCTATGTCAGAAACGTATTTGAACGTGTTCTAACACGTTCTAAACGTGAAAAATCGAAAATTTTCGAAAAGTTCCAAAATGATTCAGAGAGCGTAGGGGATCACAGGAAAAGTGTTTTGCGATGTCAGAAACGTGTCTGAACGTGTTCTAACACGTTCTAACGTGAAAAATCGAAAATTTCGAAATGTTCCAAAATGATTCAGAGAGCGTAGGGGATCACAGGAAAAGTGTTTTGCGATGTCAGAAACGTGTCTGAACGTGTTCTAACACGTTCTAACGTGAAAAATCGAAAATTTCAAAAAGTTCCAAAATGATTTAGAGAGCGTAGGGGATCATAGAAAACGTTTCCGAAATTGCTCTAAAAGTTCTGAACGCACTGTATCCTGCGTTTCCGTTGTGAAAGGCTCGTGAGGCTGAGAGCGATCGAAAAAAATTGCCACGGAGCCACGAAGTGGCGTAGTGGCAACTTTTTTCGATCGCTCTCAGCCTCACGAGCCTTTTGCAACGGAATAAGCCAGTACTCTTTGTAGCGATTAACACTCCCCAACAAGTCGAGCTTCAATGTTACCTGGGGCCGGCTATCGAGCTCCCGCTGGACCGAACTTGGAGCCGGCTATCGAGCTTCCCCTGGACCGAACCTTCGGCCGGCTGCAAAGCTCCCCCTGGACCGATCTTGGAGCCGGCTACCGAGCTCCCCCTGGACCGAATTTGGAGCCGGCTACAGAGCTCCCCCCTGGACCGAGCCTGGAGTCGGCTGCAAAGCTCCCCCTGGACCGAACTGTGCCCTGCAACTGAACGCCCCCCTGAACCATACTTTGAAAACGTAGTGCGCACCTACCATAACGTAGTTTAATCTCAACACACCCTGCTAGTTCCACTCACAGGGAATTTTTCAACGAACGAGCGGTGTCTGTCATTTACAAAAATTCATTTATTTCGAACTCCTACCACGATGTGTCCTTATACGTAGCGAGATTACGGTAGGTTTGCAAAATAGCTGGCACTTTGCCAGCTCCTTTCATTTCAACTTTTCGTTAAGTTTCCTTCTTTTTCTTGATTTTTTCGTCTCAGCTTTTAATATACTTGGTATCATGCGCATTCTCCTAGTTCTTGGCCAGCTCACGGGTGATACTCCTATCTCTGGTGGCTCCGTTAACGGGCACACTTTCGTGTATTCTTTTAACGCTTCGCGAAAAACGTTTTGTTCATTTTCGCGAATGTTATATATATCTTTCTTACGTTTACGTTTTGCAGAAGCAACGTTGAGGTCATCTCGTGGCCGACATAATGACGTCGTCATCGATTCACTTCAAGTTTCGAGCTTACCAACCATTCGCGGGTGGAATGGTTGGTAAGACGACGACTACCCCACCCGCTCTCTCCGCTGGAGTCACCGGACATGTTGATGCGGTTAGTTTTTTTTTAATGGTAATACTTTTTTAAATGGTAATAATATTAGTCAATGAAATCTATATTCTGATTTACCCACGATCAACGATGGTAATCTTATGTTACTTAATTTACGTTAAATACAGTTTATATCGTCTGCTATTAAATAATATTTTTTTAATTGAAGGGGGAGGTTATAATTTTTATTTATTGTGTGTATTCTGTTAATGATAGTGGTAAAACTCGAATTATATCGAGAGTTTACAAATATATTACGCCCATAACATATGCGTGTCTTACCCATGATCCTTGGTATACTTGAGCATTATAAATTTTCTAAGTCCTCTACCAACAAGTGATCGGATCCATCTAACAGGCGACCTACAGTAACGTACTCGCCGTACTCAGTATACTGATATTAAGTAATTGGCCCACGGTACCCCCGGATTTTTTCGAATTAAAAAAGAAGTAGAAATGCAATACAACTGGGCATTACCTGGGCGGCGTAGTGTTTGCACTCCCGCAACATTTAAAACATGGGTAATTTCATGAAGTAGATCTCGAGTGATTATTACATAACAATGATGCTGTTTCAGAGTTACCAGTAGACTCAGACGTTGTCTACCCTTGGTATTTCATATTTCATGACTACGGTATTCGAGAAACTACCTCTCAGGAAATATCTAATCGAGACCATACAAAAAATCCGGGATATTTGCCTACAGTATGTTGTGTGAATAAGATTACTCGTGAGTAGTTGGCGTAGAAAATTGATAATGCCACAGTATACCGAGGATCTGGAAACAAGTCCGCGTTTTCCAGAGTATATTACGGGCTAAACACTGTTTTACTGGTAGCCTTCTTAGAATATGTATCTCTTTGGCACAAAACATGAGAGGATTGTTTTTTATACACAATTATCATTAATAGACCTATTTTATTAATCTAAAAATCAGTCCATTTTCTTGTGACTTAAAACTGACGTAAAGCTGCACTTAAAACGCGTTCTCTGTAAGACCGCAAGACTGGGCGGCACAACTCATTCAAAGTGATCGCCCAGTGCCCAAACTTTTTTCACAGACGGTCTTGGGTACAAAGTGAATTTAAAACTTGAGAAATACACAAAATGTCAACTTTTGAAAAATCGATCATTTTTTTACGAAAGAAAATTTTTTTTTTCAATTTTTTTATTTTGCTATCGTGTCATATATCATTCGAAAGAGCATCAAAAGTTATGTTTAAATCCAAAGTTTAACGAGTTTTACGCAACTGCGAACGAAAATCGATAATTGCATTTGCATGAATCTGTCGTTTCGGTGAAACTTTGTTCTGGGAAAAAATGTTCCCATGATTAGTAGGTCTTGGCTCTGACGTATATTATGTATTTTTCATTGTAGAATTGAAATATTAACTTCTATTCAGATATTTCGGTAGTAAAAGTACTCCTATATTCACTAAATCAAGACCACTCAGAGGTAAACGCCAATCTCAAAGAGAGTGTAAAACTTTTTTCAGGGCTTGAAACTAAATCGTATGTACATCATTTGAAAGAGCATCAAAAGTTATACATAAATCCACAATTTCATGAAGATTGAGTCACAAGGAGCGAAAATCGATAATCGTGTCAGCAGAAGTTGAATTTTTTGGTGACGATTAATATTCGGCTCTATTCTCATTCAATGTGATCGGCTAGGGCTGAAACTTTTTTCACGTACATTCTAAGGTGTAATGAACATTTTAAAACAGAGAAAGTCATGAAAAATAATTTTTTGAAAAATCGATAAAAAATATTTTCTCAAATTTTTTTTATTTTCCTGCCGTGTTATATCTCATTGAAAAGAGCGTCAAAAGTTATGTATAAATAAAATATTGCATGGGCATTGGGGCATTACAAGCAACGTTCGGTGAATGCAAATATCGGTAAACTTCGAAATTTTACTTTTTTCGGGATCACAGTTTTTCGGCTTGTTATGGCTCAATGTCAATTAAACTTCGGAATTACACATAACTTTTGACGCTCTTTCGTATGAGATATACCACGGCAGGAAAATAAAAAAAATTGAAAAAAAATTTTTTTTTTCGAAAATATTTTTTATCTTTTTTTCAAAAATTTATTTTTCATGACTTTCACTGTTTAAAAATTTTCTTTACACCTTAGAATGTACGAGAAATAAGTTTTAGCCCTAGCCGATCACATTGAATGAGAATAGAGCCGAATATTAATCGTCACCAAAAAGTTCAACTTCTGCTGACACGATTATCGATTTTCGCTCCTTGTGACTCAATCTTCGTGAAATTGTGGATTTATGTATAACTTTTGATGCTCTTTCAAATGACGTACATACGATTTAGTTTCAAGCTCTGAAAAAAGTTTTACACTCTCTTTGAGATTGGCGTTTACCTCTGAGTGGTCTCGATTTAGTGAATATATGAGCACTTTTACTACCGAAATATCTAAATAGAAGTTCATATTTCAATTCTACAATGAAAAATACATAATATACGTCGGAGCCAATACCTACTAATCATGGGAACATTTTTTTCCCAGAACAAAGTTTCACCGAAACGACAGATTCATGCAAATGCAATTATCGATTTTCGTTCGCAGTTGCGTAAAACTCGTTAAACTTTGGATTTAAACATAACTTTTGATGCTCTTTCGAATGATATATGACACGATAGCAAAATAAAAAAATTGAAAAAAAAAATTTTCTTTCGTAAAAAAATGATCGATTTTTCAAAAGTTGACATTTTGTGTATTTCTCAAGTTTTAAATTCACTTTGTACCCAAGACCGTCTGTGAAAAAAGTTTGGGCCCTGGGCGATCACTTTGAATGAGTTGTGCCGAATACCCCATCTTTCACTGCGGTCTTACAGAGAACGCGTTTTAAAACTGACGGAAAGAGCATAAACGTCTATGTAAACGATCGGTTGATCATCTCCCCCTTCCACCTTATTCTGCTACCGTAATCGAATCAATTTATAGCATAGGCGTTACCGTATCCATATATTAGCTCTACGGTAGTGGTAGTGTTTTGTGATTCTATCTATACCACAACCGTTGCCCATCTCCTTTCAGATTTATCGAATTGACGACTCTTTCGGCCGACGTCGTCGTATGAGATGGGAGGGCGAAGATCGGAGAAGAAGGAGGAAAGGAGAGGTGAGCTCGCTACTCGAACTTGAATCAAGTGATTAGTGAGGGATGCACGCGCAATTATTGATTAAAACCATATATCGCCCCCCTCTACCGTAATCGTAGTGTTTTTTTGGCTAAATCGATATGACTACCGTAACCCGTGTCCTTTCAGAGCGATCGAATTTCTGATTCTATGGGCCCGAGGCCAGAGTTCTCGTAGAAGGAAGATGGAAGATCGACGAGAGGATGGAGGAGAGAGGAGGTGAACACAGTGTTCTACTTGAATTTGACGATTAATGAGTGAAAAGTGTGCGAGTTTTGCGATAGAATGCATTTATTCCCATTTCTATACCGTAATCGTAGTGGTATGTATGTCAGTCGATACGACTACCGTAGTCCGTGCACTTTCAGAAACAGCGTTGACGATTCTGTGGGCCTAAGGCCAGAGTTGTCACTGAGGGGCGAAGAGGGAAAGTGAAGGAGGAGGAGAGAGGAGGTGAACACACTATTCTACTTGAATTTGATGATTAGTGCGAGAAACATTCGAAATTTGCCATTGAATGCATATATTCGCGTTATTCTACCGTAATCGTAGGGGTTTGTATGTCAATCGATATGGCTACCGTAATCAGTGCACATTCAGATCGAACCGAGTCAAGCTTTGGGCCTTAGGCCGTTATTCTCGTACACTCAAGATGGAAGAGAGTGGAAAAGAGAGAAGAAAAAGTATCGTTTTTATCACTTTTCCATTTTGCTGATAAATTATTTATTGCGATTTATAGAGCACTATCATAGACACACCAGAACACCTTTTCACAGATCGGAGTATTGGATTTTTGAGAGAGACAAACTGCGACCATTAGCATACTCGTGTACCTTATACGGCGCATCGCAATGAGATAGGAGAGATGAAAGGGAGAGAAGCGATGATCACACATAGTGTGTTGGTAAGTAGCTCAACTCCAGACCTAAAGGTCGTGAGTTCGATCCCTCTCCTATGCTTATCTCTCGCTAGCCCGCGGCAAGTGGTGTGGTGTACTGTACTTTGGTGTTTCGTTTTCACACGGTTTCGCCACGGTTTCGTTTTCTGGTCGTTTGGAATGCTGTGATGGGCATGGGGCATGGGGCTTCCACGACCCCTTTTGATGGGAATAGCTTTCGACGTGGACCTTTAATGGAAACTCAACTCAATAATGCTATGTAACGTACATTGACAAAGATGAGCAAACAATTTTTTTAAATAATACTACCAGTTTGCGATCAGGTTGTCCGGACAGACTACAGTATTTCCGGACAAATCCGGACAGATGGACGTCCGTCCGGACACGGTACTTGATCTTCATCGATTGTTCTGAAGCACTTTGTAGATATTGTGAAAAGGTGAGAAAAAGTGTTCAAAAATTTGCATTCATTAATTTGTTTCTCACATTCTTTGTTAAATCTCCTCATTCAATTCTCCACTCATTCCTCTCATTTCTCGTCTTCTCGAGCGGTAGGAAGGCAATCCTTCTCCGACTACCACAAGTGAGTACTCCTTTAGTCTACCGTAGCCAAACCTAAATCATCTGGTGTTACAGTATGGCCAAACCTACGACAACGCATTTCTACCGTACCCAGAAGCAACTAATTGAGATGTGCTACGAGTATGATCCAACTGAGTGGTCAGTTTTTTTATCGACTTCTTTGCTGAAAAGCTCTGATACGATAAAAACGATACACATGACTTCTCATCTCCAGAAAGGGGTCAGGAGCGAGTTTTACACATTACCTGCCTCCTCTCTTGCTGGTTGCTGTAGAATGGTTTTTACATGCCTACATTCTTCTTTGAACACAGGATCTTGCGTCGTCCGGAGATGGTTGATTCACTGGAGGAATTGACGGTCGGCGCTGACTACATCGGAGAGATGCCTCATAAATATTCGCATGATGTGATCACGCCTCGATTCCAACTGGATCACGCCCATCACTCTATTGAGGTGGGCACGATACATATTTTATCACCGAATACATTGACATAGACAAGGCAGAGTCTTCACTGCACTTCTTTCACTCGTTTTTGTCACCGAGCCTCGGCATTGTAAATATAATGTCGATCCATAATATTACATATTACTGAAATTCAATCAAATTCTGGCATGATAAATGATTGATTGATTGTACTCCTTCAGTGGATCAATCCTTCCTATCGACCGTCTCTCACTCCCGCCAATTTCCGTCTCGGCCCGAGCATAGCTGCCATCTGCGGTGAAAATGCGCCGGTGCTCTGTCAGGTACGTTATTGCGTATTGATGACGTCATCAATGTACAATGTTCCCCGAATTATCATACTGTTTTAGGGCAAGCTGCTCGACGATTCAACCATCTTTGCCGGTCCGTTGGAGAAGCGTCGATTTACTGTCAAAATCGACACGAGGAAACGAGCTTCCGGCATCCGAAATGTCGTTCCTCCCTTCCTTGCTGATTGTGCTTCGCAGCTTGTCAAGTGCGGAGACCAGCAGAACAGTCGCATCCTCGTTCCCAAGGAGGTCCGCGTTTCATTAACTTGCTTATTTATTTAATTTCTTTTAAAATAATAATGTTAAATATTCGTCGTGTTCAGCTCGCTGCTCTCTCGTCCCGATTCTTTATGAATATCTTCTATGGAGAATTGAGCGACCGCAACCAGGATTGCATGTCGATTCCCATGGTGAGCGATAGATTGGCCCTTTCCCCTCAAAGAAACAATGTAATCGATAGTCCGATTAATGAATTTTAAATAAGAGAAAATGAATTCGTGCACAGATCGATGACGTGACCAGCCTGCAGAAATGCATCTACTTACCCCTTCTTCTCACGACCAATTGGAACAAGTCAAGAATGAACCTGTTCAAGGAACGTCACCCCGTCGGAGATTGGATAGCATGGCACTGTAAGACCTTATGCATGGTGTGAGAGACATTCATAAAATGATACATTCACACCACAAATCCAAAACACAGACTTCTGTCGTTTACCTAAGAGGCAGTCATCATTATGTCGCTTTAGATGGATACGGCGGCGATAATATCACGAACGGCCTTATGGATCTGCTACTGACGGCTGACAAACTGGGCTTTGTCCGTATTTTCGACGTACTTGTGTCTTATGCCGAGTCGTGGTCCGAAGACTCTCCGCCTTCCATCGAATGCGCACTGGAGTATGTGGAGGTCGCACGACGCCCCAATATCCTGGTATCAAAATCGTGTTTACTGTAACCCGGGGTTAATCGCCAATTCATCTTTTGGTTGTTGGTCTTTTCGTATGTTTCGAATAATTATAAAATAATATGATCAATCGTTAAAAATCCATAATATATGAATATTTGCATAATTAGTGTGAATGATAGTGAAAACATTTTTAATTGGAATAATTAGTGAAAGCTATCGCAGCTGCACCATCTCTGCCGGTTCCCACTTGTCTCGTGCCTGGAGAAAATGAAGAAAGCAATGGCACCCGATCACACCGAGGCATTCAACGAAGTTTGGCTTTTTTTGTTAATTACGTTCAAAAATAATTGTTGAGATGTAGTTGCAGCATCCAGCTCCCTTCCCCGCATAGCTTACCACTCAAATTAAAATAATAAATTTTCTTAAATAACTTCATTGTTCCCAGGCAATCGCCAAAATTCAGATTCGTGGAGCCAATCGTCCGAAGGCGAGCCAATTCTTGATTATAATTTTTTTTGTATTCGTTAACGTAGTGCGCTAAATTATTATAATAAGCTTTGGACATTGATCTAATGTGAATTCAGTGCACTAAATTGAGAAACTTTCACTGCCGATCCGAGTCCCTACTGAATTTGATTTTTTTATCGAATAAATAAATAAATAAGAATAAAAGGAATGCATCTTATTTTCTTCAGCTTGTTTTCAAATTCACCGAGGGCCGAATCGAGGTGGACCTCTTCTACGATGTCCGTGGCCGCCACTGGGAAATCGACGAGATCATCGAGGGCAAGACATTATTTCTTTATCGTACACCACAAAGGTGCGACAACATAAATTGGTGAATAACAAAAATGGTATTATAGATAGCCAACGCAAGCTCCGCCCACTTTTTGTCTTCACGTGAGGCGAGAAGTGTCCCGATCAAATGGCAAGCTTCATTTTGAGCCAAATCTCTCGTTCAAAAGCTTATTCGAGAACTCTTGGTGAACTCTACAAATAAGACCTTGCGCACCATGTTCTGACAACATTTAGTAGATCAAATATTGATTGAAAGCTTCGATTGTAGGTGTTTAGAGCACTTCCATTTCATCGGCACAGCTGCGCAACTCTTAGTTTGTGTGGATTAGCTCGAGGGATCTATATCAAGAAAAAGAATTGAATTTTATTAATGCGCAGAATTGCCATTTGAATTTTAAGTATTTTACAAAATCAGCAAAAAAAATTGCAAACCGTTGGATTTGAACCTGCGACCTTCTGTTTATAAAGCCGGTGCTCAACCACCTGAGCCAAGGGGAACACGGTAAAGAAGCTCTATGCCGCTCTCATGATCAGTCAGAGTTTAGAGATGCAGATAAACTCCGCCCCTTTCTCTCTCGTTACCAATTCAGTCAATCGGCGCGAATGGTTATCGAGCTATAGCGCGACTCGGCAACAAGATATCGACAAACGGCAAAAAGGATGATGTTATTGGGACCTCAGCGGATACTTTGAACATATTTTTCAAACATTTGCATAAAATCGGCAACACACCTTGCGGTCCCTAATTATAGAATGGGGAATTCACAGGAGAGAAGGTAGAGGAACCACTCGGGAATTATGAGTGAGGATAGGAACAAAGCTTGATTGGAGACTCTCCGTGTTATTTGACCTGAAATTACCATCGAGGTCCTTTTTTTGAAAAAAAAGATTGAATGGTAACAAATAATTGCTTAATGCATGCGAATAGCGAATTTGATTTTTTTTAAATTGGGGATGAGGGGCGGAGTCTGATCGAATTGCAGGTTTGTCTACCGATCCCGTTGACACTGTCAATTCTCCAGTCAATACCATGTCGATTCCCCTTTGGGACGGAGCCGAATTCATCACTGATGAAACCGAGGATGACTACCGGTCAGTAGTAGAGATGATCAGTCGAAAAATGTCTTTGTCTGAAATAATGTCGAACAAAGGTTCCGTTCCGGTTCGTTCCGGTTCAATCCTTTGTTCTCCTTTGTTCTCCCTCTCATTCCGGCTTTTCGACTGACCACCTCTAGTCAGTAGTACTCTTGTATCAAATAATCCTATTCGCGAATTGAATTGTTCGATCTAACAACACCACTGGTTAGAATAATTTTCTGTCTTTGATGGCGCGGTGGTGTTTTTACGTTTACTGTTAGTCAGGAGAACGGGGTCTAATAATCGTTGGATGAAAAAATAAAATACGCATGCAAAAAATCTTCGAATCAGAATAGGCATTCCGACAGTGAATGGACCATTATTCGAGAATGGTGGATGAACTTTTAATAAAATACATCAT
Organism: Pristionchus fissidentatus; assembly: GCA_036245785.1. NCBI lineage: Eukaryota > Metazoa > Nematoda > Chromadorea > Rhabditida > Neodiplogasteridae > Pristionchus > Pristionchus fissidentatus. The sequence continues at coordinate 19,090 of BTSY01000105.1, forward strand.
GCGATTAAGAAATTTACTGATATTTGTTCAGTTTCGACACCTATGTTCTATTCGACGACGGTTCGGTGTGGTTGCTGGTCGACGCCAATAGATTCCTCTGTTTTATCCAGGTACAACATCATTCCAACCCTCCACAAAGGGTGATAACGGAAGGTCATAACTGTCGATTTATCGATTGACTCAGCACTGCGACCGTCGTCTGATCTGTAGCCACGACGTTATCGGAGTGGTCGTCAAGGGGGAGGAGCACGTGCGCACCCTGACTACCGTAACCTGCGAGTTTATCGAGGACTGAATGGAATAGAGAGACTTCATCGAATGGAAGTACTATACATTCTGAATAAATTAATTTGAAGCATGCTTCCTGGTACCTCTCCTTTGATATATTTAGAGTATTTTTTTCGTGTCTACTTTCAATGGGAGCCGAAAAATTAGCAACAAAAAAACGATAAGTGCTGGATTTAAATCCCGCACTTTTCGTTATCAATCTTTTTTCACAAGCAACCCCTCCTACTTGTTTCTCCATATCACGCCTCTCACGAGAGAATCGAGCTGGCGATGGGAATGGGGCCAAAAAGTGAGATTGAGATTTTCGTGGATTTGGGCCCTCCCAAGCCTGTCTGACAACCCCCCGAGGTATTGGAACCCACTTTTCATTCTGTGGGTCGTGGCACCGTGTCGGCTCTCCTGGTACCCAACTTTGACCCCGAATATCTCGGTTGTGGGCCATTTGTGTGAAAAATCATGTCTGAACCACCCCGGCTCATTTTTCGAACTCTATCGATCCATGCTATGCACTTATCCTGAAATTGGCATTGAACAGTGCTACAATCCACCTCATGTATTTCAAAAGTGTAGGAAAAAAAGCAGCTGGATTTTTGATATGTTGTAGACGGCGTTGTCCTCTTTGAAACAAGTGGCTTATGCTCACAATAGCAGAGGATTGGTGTGTGCTGTGACGTTTTTCAATTTCGAGATGATTTGAAATCAATTTCACACAGTTAAAACCGCTCATTTTTGAGTGCGGTGAATGAAATGATGTATCATTTTGTCTATGTTTCGTTCAACCCCAGCGGTCTGGGCTGAATGATTATGACTTCAAATAATCTCGAAATTGAAAAACGGCACAGCACACACCAATCCTCGACCACCGGCGATTCTAGAGCTTTTTCATCTTTTTAAATTCTTTTATAATTATTCTTGTCGAGGTTGAGAGAAGTACGTGTAGAGTACTAAACGAAGACAGTAAGATCGATAAATTCAAGTGAGACAAATAATGAGGCGCCAAGCGCACATTTGAACATCAATCCACATGCCGCTCAACCCTACAAAAAGGGGCTCGGAGTGAGAGAGCGCGTAAAATCGAGAGCAAACTCTCATTATCTAACACTCTCTCAGTCTAACCCCTTTCTGTTGGTTTGGTATGGTGTGGCGGGATCGGAATGGGAGAATGGGAGGGAGACATCAACAGACATTCGCATTGATCATCGCATGTAAGACGGGTTCATCTAATTTATTAACCATTTTTGTCTTGCCATGTTTTTTCCCGAATTTCACTGAGATAGAGTAGGCTGTAGTGTCTGGCAATATTAAACGTACTATCAAGCTAGAACACTCTAACATCACAGGATATTTCGTGGACGTTGATGTTTGCAATGCGCAATTTATGGCACTTCTTCGAGCTCCTTGCCCCTTATACTTTCCACAGTGAGCTGTTGGTGTTTTACGCAAAAACACAGATGGCCAAGTTTCCACTTTCGCAAAAATGAAATCTCTACTTAACTGTTCCGTGCTTGGATTCGCCATTCTTTAACCGTGAGAAATTGGTTGTTTCAAATCTGCCAACTTTTCACCGTGGGAATTGGATGTTTTTCTCTTCTTCAAACGCAGCAAAAGATGGCGTACTCCGCCAGAGTTCGAACCAACGGCACATGGATTTGTAGTAAACCGCTCTACCGACTGCGCTACAGAAGACAATGTGGGAGAGGGCCAAGGAGAGACTCAGAACACATTTTCTCTGCCGAATGGTGTGGGTGCCTATCCGCTTTATCGAGTTCTACAACGTACATAAGTAAGAGTTTGAATAGTATACCTCGCAGAGTGTGTTAGGAGTGTGCTATGCTCTATACATACATCTTTATCCTGACATCAACGCAGGGGCAGCAGGAGGTATAATTCGGGGGCAGAGGTGGTCGGGATCTACGAATTCGAGGCAACTGGGTCAAGGGAATGGATCTTGCTTGGCTTCTTTGGTCAATTGAAGTGTCGATCTTGGACGATTGACATTGAGCGTAGAAGTAGATTTTCCAGCAACCAGTAACGTCCTGAGAAAGTTGGCGACTTGAATTAGATGTAGGCGATCCGGGTCCTCTTCTCGAAGTGGTACCAGGTGGGCGATATACAGTCGCGCCGCACGGGGGCTCAAAAATTCAGATCCTCTACAAGAGAAATGAACAGATAATGGTCACGAGCACAATGCGTAAATTTCCATTGCTTACTACGGTATTGCGATGAAAATTGCGTATTGCGATGGCTACATCAAGCATTATACCGTAGTAAGTGCAGCTTATTCGCGGACCGCTTTTTTATCCGCCTTTGAGCCCCCGTGCGCCGGAAAGTATTCGTGCACTTTGTTTTTCTTGTGTAACGTTTGCAGTAGTTGAGCAATTGACCTGAAAAATTTATTGGAGCTAGCCAATCCATTAACTAATCGGATGCCATTATTGCGGTGTTTGGAGCCATTCGTCTTGATTGCATAGTGATGGCGCAACTAAACAGCACTTTTTCGAAAAATTATATCTCGGAGGAAAAAATTCTCCTACATGTCAGTTTAACAGAAGTTGTAGATCTACCCATGGACTACCCAGAAAAAAAAATTCAAGATGCTGCGATTGTTCTCCTTTGCAGCAACCTTGCTGCAAAATTGAGGCTGCAAACTCATAACTCGGCTCCCAGACAAGCTAGAGACCCGTCCTAGTGCTCAAAATTATCCGTTTGGTGAGCCCAGACATCTCTGATCGCATCCCTGGCGCACGCTTGTTTCGAAATGTATCGTCTCCCCCTTTACATAATCTTGCCCCGCCCCCTCAATCTCTCGCTTCCGAACACTCAGCATGCATGAAAAAAATGCTGATGCTACAAAAAGTTGGGCATCGATTCTCGGATGGTTTTGGGTCGTTCCTACACAGGAACCATATTTTTAGAAAATTCACCCTTCGAGTTGAGCACCCTAAAATTTGGGGTATGCAAAAAAGCGACTTTTTAGTGCCCTAAAGTCAAATATTCACCAATATGTACCAAACTTTCAGAGATGTCTGGGCTCACCAAACGGATAATTTTGAGCACTAGGACGGGTCTCTAGCTTGTCTGGGAGCCGAGTTATGAGTTTGCAGCCTCAATTTTGCAGCAAGGTTGCTGCAAAGGAGAACAATCGCAGCATCCTGAATTTTTTTTTCTGGGTAGTCCATGGGTAGATCTACAACTTCTGTTAAACTGACATGTAGGAGAATTTTTTCCTCCGAGATATAATTTTTCGAAAAAGTGCTGTTTAGTTGCGCCATCACTATGCAATCAAGACGAATGGCTCCAAACACCGCAATAATGGCATCCGATTAGTTAATGGATTGGCTAGCTCCAATAAATTTTTCAGGTCAATTGCTCAACTACTGCAAACGTTACACAAGAAAAACAAAGTGCACGAATACTTTCCGGCGCACGGGGGCTCAAAGGCGGATAAAAAAGCGGTCCGCGAATAAGCTGCACTTACTACGGTATAATGCTTGATGTAGCCATCGCAATACGCAATTTTCATCGCAATACCGTAGTAAGCAATGGAAATTTACGCATTGCGCTCGTGACCATTATCTGTTCATTTCTCTTGTAGAGGATCTGAATTTTTGAGCCCCCGTGCGGCGCGACTGTATATCGCCCACCTGGTACCACTTCGAGAAGAGGACCCGGATCGCCTACATCTAATTCAATCAATCAATCAATCATTTATCATGCCAAAAGTCGTTGATTGAAAATATATATAATATGTGAGCAAGGGTAAGTGAACACGATAGGTACGATGTCACAACAGGGTGACAAAGTGAGAAAAAAAAAACCTAAATTCTTAAATTAAGCTATCTTAATAATACGGATAGTAATTAATAGGAATATGAACACGGCATCTCATCATAAATAAGTCTCGATTCTGTGAGATAACTATGTTGTGGGGGATACTATTCCAAGTTTTTACAATACGATTTGGAAGGAAAAGGTGAAAAAAAGAAGAGGAGGAACGGTGCTTACGCAATTGAAACATATTGTTACGTCTTGCACGGGGAGGAGCTATACAGAGAAACGAGGGCAGTCCAATGTCTACATCATTATGTACAACTTTATATATGAAAGCAAGGTCAATCAAATTTCGACGATATTCTAGAGGCTCTAAACTGAGTAGTTGTAACCTATCGGGATACAATCGGTACTCGATACCACATTTATAAAGCACTCGCTCAGAATAATTACGGAGAACTTTTTCGATTTCGAAGCACGTTTTTCTATCATGGGGTGACCATAGTTCGGAACAGGATTCGAGCACTGGACGGACGTAAGCTGCGAAAAGTCGAGCGTAGAGAAGGGGGTTTTTGGTGAGAAAGGTGCGGAGTATGTATGAACAGCGAGCACGTGCTTTAGATATCTTTAGGCTAATATGGGGGGAGAAGTCTAGTGTATTGGTGTAGGTTATACCTAGGTCTTTAAATTCGGTCACAACAGGCAGTTTTGTTTTGTTCATAGAGAATTGGACAGGAGGATGAGAAGAGCCAATGAGCATGGTCTCTGTTTTAGAGAGGGATACTGTAAGTCCCCAGTCAGTAGACCAAGTGTAAAGGAGATCAAGGGCAGATTGCAAAGATGCAGGATCAGAATATGTCCATAGTTTGACATCATCAGCATAGAGAACACAGTGTACATTAGGAGGGAGTATTGAGGGTAGATCACTGATGTAAAGAGAGAAGAGGAGTGGTCCAAGGCATGAACCTTGAGGAACACCAGAAGGGACAGAGTATGAGGGGGAGAAAGAGTCTTCTATCACAACTGATTGTGTCCTGTTTTGAAGAAAAGAGCGAAGCCATGCAAGTAAAGATCCACGGATACCAAGCAGATAACACTTGTGCAAGAGTAGATCAATAGGTATCGTGTCGAACACGCGTGAGAGATCAATGAACGCGACAGAAATGTAATGTTTTTTGTTGATCGCAGCATGCCATTGGGCGAAACTATTGAGTAGTGCGGTTGTGCAAGATCTGCTGGGTCGGAAACCATGTTGGTATGAAGAGATGAGATTGTGCTCCGAAAGATATTTCCAGAGACAGTCAACGATAAGCCGTTCCATAACCTTGGATATAGAGCAGGTCAGAGAGATGGGGCGATATGAGGATGAGTCTTTTTTGGGACCTTTACGCTTATAGATAGCCTTTACGTGTGCGCTTTTCCAGATTGTAGGTGATGTGCCATGCAAGAGAAATGAGTTGAAAAGGATTGTAAGCGGTATTGATATATGTGCAGCAGTGCGTTTGAGGAATATGTAGGGAATGCAATCGGGGGAAGTTGAATTTCGGGGTGGAAGACGAGACAGAATTTTACAGATAGATATAGGGGAGATATCTATGAAATCAATAGAACTTTGGGTGGTAAGAGTGCAGTTGGACGGTATAGGCAGTGTTGCGGTATTATACGAGTCCGAGAAATGACGGGCGAATTCGCGCGCTTTTGCAGTACCAGAAATACAGAGAGTACCACTGGGCGAAATAAGCGTAGGGATAGAGTGCGAATTATCTTTTATCCTTGTACTGGCGTATGACCAAAAGGAGCGAAGATTACGAGATTTTGCTAGCTCGTTCTCTCTTTTCTTAGCAGTGAGTTTAATAGATTTCTTGAGTGCTGAGCAAGAATTGAAATAGCGGGAAAAAGCACGTCGTTTATAACTGGTGCGGCATCTGCGCAAGTGACGTAGGGAATCGGCGGAGAAACGAATATTTTTTTGCTTGAGAGTACGGTAGGGGACATGCCTATCGATTACCGAGTGCAATATCTCGAGGAAAATAGAGTACAGGTGATCAGCATCGCTAGAGCAAGAGAGAAGGGATGCCCAATCGAACGAGTCGATCTCGGAACAAACTAGATTCCAGTGAACTTTGCTGTAGTCACGAAGACTAATCGATTTGGGTGATGAGATCCATATGGGCATAGAGAATTTTACAATGGAATGATCGAGTGAGGGGAGAGGAGGTTCAACGACACATTTCTCTATGAAAGAGATGTCGGAAGTGAGCACGAGATCGAGCAGGTACGAGTTACGAGTGGGTTCGCGCACCATTTGTGTGAGAGGAATGGAGCGTGAGTGTGAATTCAAGTCGCCAACTTTCTCAGGACGTTACTGGTTGCTGGAAAATCTACTTCTACGCTCAATGTCAATCGTCCAAGATCGACACTTCAATTGACCAAAGAAGCCAAGATCCATTTCCTTGACCCAGTTGCCTCGAATTCGTAGATCCCGACCACCTCTGCCCCCGAATTATACCTCCTGCTGCCCCTGCGTTGATGTCAGGATAAAGATGTATGTATAAAGCATAGCACACTCCTAACACACTCTGCGAGGTATACTATTCAAACTCTTACTTATGTACGTTGTAGAACTCGATAAAGCGGATAGGCACCCACACCATTCGGCAGAGAAAATGTGTTCTGAGTCTCTCCTTGGCCCTCTCCCACATTGTCTTCTGTAGCGCAGTCGGTAGAGCGGTTTACTACAAATCCATGTGCCGTTGGTTCGAACTCTGGCGGAGTACGCCATCTTTTGCTGCGTTTGAAGAAGAGACAAACAACCAATTCCCACGGTGAAAAGTTGGCAGATTTGAAACAACCAATTTCTCACGGTTAAAGAATGGCGAATCCAAGCACGGAACAGTTAAGTAGAGATTTCATTTTTGCGAAAGTGGAAACTTGGCCATCTGTGTTTTTGCGTAAAACACCAACAGCTCACTGTGGAAAGTATAAGGGGCAAGGAGCTCGAAGAAGTGCCATAAATTGCGCATTGCAAACATCAACGTCCACGAAATATCCTGTGATTTTAGAGAATTGTAGAAAAGCCAGTTCCTACACAATGAAAGGACATGGCAAAGCAATAATGGTTAAAAAATTAGATGAACCCGTCTTATGTCCAGCTCGTTAACCCCTTTCCACGCCTACCACGCTCGTAGGGGTATATCTACGGCAAGCAGGGGAATATCTTCCTCCTAGCAGGAACATGACCAGGAACAATCGGAACATGACCAGGAACACAAAATTTTGAAGTTGGTGATATTCTTTATATTTTAAATACATTTTATTCGAACTGCTCTTTTAAGACTTTGTACGCTGCTAAATGTTTGCAAAATTGTTTGTGAAGCTCTATTTTTAACATGTTCCTCTTGTTCCTGGTCATGTTCCGATTGTTCCCGCTCACACTCGGCCGAGTGTGAGCAGGAACATCAGGAACAATCGGAACAAAAAATTCTTGAGTAAATATGTTATTTTTCTTATTTGCCTTGTGGGGCAATCCATGCTGTTTCTTAAAGGTGCTGTCCCACGAATTTTTGGTCAACTGAGTTATCACTGTTGGGTTATGGCAATGTTTCCTGATAAGAGCGCCGCAAGCCGCATGTTCTGCCGAAAAGTTTGAAAAAAAGTTATTCACGTTTGGCTCTGTGCTAAACTGACCCTGATGCGCAGGGATTCAAAAAAAGATAGGGAGGGATAAGGGGAACGAGGAGAAAGCGACCGCACCATTGAAGCATAGGAGATGAGGAATGAGGGAGCAGGAGATTCGTTATACTCCTAATTTACAACCTGTTTCTATCTCTTTTAGTACCAGAGATGCGTGTTTGTGACAGTGAAGTAGCCACAAGCATGCAGCCATACATTGCCATAACCCAACAGTGATAACTCAGTTGACCAAAAATTCGTGGGACAGCACCTTTAAGAAACAGCATGGATTGCCCCACAAGGCAAATAAGAAAAATAACATATTTACTCAAGAATTTTTTGTTCCGATTGTTCCTGATGTTCCTGCTCACACTCGGCCGAGTGTGAGCGGGAACAATCGGAACATGACCAGGAACAAGAGGAACATGTTAAAAATAGAGCTTCACAAACAATTTTGCAAACATTTAGCAGCGTACAAAGTCTTAAAAGAGCAGTTCGAATAAAATGTATTTAAAATATAAAGAATATCACCAACTTCAAAATTTTGTGTTCCTGGTCATGTTCCGATTGTTCCTGGTCATGTTCCTGCTAGGAGGAACATTACCAGGAACAATCGGAACACAATCGGAACAAGAAATTCTTGAGTAAGAATAGTAGATGTCCAAAAAAATATTATAAGATTATCTCAATATTTGACTACGTAATATTTGAAAAAAAATCAGAATATGCACTGAATTTCTAGAATCATAATCGCCGATGGATTTAAATCATCACACCAAAAGATTCGTTTCAGGAATAGAATGTTCAACCGATTGAAAAGTTACCAATGACTTAAGCGACTCTAGTTCTGAGTTAATAGTTTGTTTATTACGATGAAAATGAGTTACTTGATAGACAGAGATGGGCGTGCTCGTCGCCTTGCCTGCTCCACTATCACCCTCATGGATGTTTCTGAAAATTTGACAACTGAGGTTCACACAATCATCATAATTAAGAAGGAGACAAAGTAGCGTCGTTTGCCTTATAAATATGCAAAATCATTGTCACTCGATTGGCCAAACAAGTGGATACTATATCCACTCGCATTTCTCGCATATATCGGATATATCGGTTTGGGCGGTCTCTAATACTCACATCGTGTAGACGGCGTCGTTGTCGAGTCGACGATCACCATTTTGCGACCGCCGGACTAGAGAGAAAATGAAGTGGAAAATGAGAATCGAGGACGAGAAAACATCTAACCTTCAATCAAATTCGGGATTAGTCGATGCTAATCGATTTGATCATTGAATGGCCATTCGGGTTATCTAATTAGAAACAAATAGAATTGTGAAATCTGATGAACAAAAGGATTCAAAACCCATTCAAACCTAGAGATTATCTTCTAGGAAGAAAAACGTTAAAAAATAGAGAGCCACCATTCATTTATCTGTTCGTCTCCTATGTTCCTCACCAGCTCATTCGCAGCTCTCGCGACAAATGACTATGCAATTCATCGATTTTTAGCGTTTCCGACATTTTCTGATGTTTTTCTACGCGGTACTACCTCCGAGTAGGGTTGCGAATCCGGACGGACAATCCGGACAAATTCCGGACTAAATGATCGGCCGATCTCATTTTCATTGTGTCCGGACGTCTTTGTCTGTCCGGACGGACGTCCGTATGTCCGGATTTGTCCGGGAATGCTGTAGTTTGTCCGGATAACCTGATCGCAAACTTGTTATATTTTTAGTTTTTGAAAAAAAAGAGATTATTTTTTCAAACATTTTTGGCTCATCATTGCCATTCAACGTTATTTTGCCACATTGATTTTTGTTTCAACAATAGGTTAGCACGCCTGAGGGTAGATCCATGAATAGGGGTTGTGGAAGCCCCGTACTCCATACGATTTAATTTTGTCGTCGGGCATTCAGTATAGGAAGTCATTGTTCAAAATGGGAATACGGTAGGAGGATTACGGTATACCCACATGCGTTACCCACTCGAGGTCTTCCTCAAGCAATCTACCAGGGGTAATATTCACAATTTTGTATTTTTGGGTTATGGTAGAATTGATTACGGTAGATTGTTTTCGTTATGGCACCGGTGGTTAAGTTATAGTATGCCAAAAACACATGTCCAAACCATTTTGGGCCGTAGCTTCCTATACGTGGATACCCCATGTCCCAAATACATCGTACGACATACGGTATAGGGGCTTCCACGACCCCTTTTGATGGGTATAGCCTTCGACGTGGACACCTTTAATGGAAACTCAACTCAATAATGCAATCGGACAACCTGATCGCAAACTGGTAGTATTATTTTTAAAAAAATGTTTGCTCATCTTTGTCAATGTACGTTACAATGTTCTATTCGACGACGGATCGGTGTGGTTGCTGGTCGACGCCAATGGATTCCTCTGTTTTATCCAGGTATAACATCATTCCAACCCTCCACAAAGGGGCGATAACGGAAGGTCATAACTGTCGATTTATCGATTGATTCAGCACTGCGACCGTCGTCTGATCTATAGC
>BTSY01000106.1:0-29320 GCA_036245785.1 Pristionchus fissidentatus
TCCCTGAAGGAGCTCCGAGTTATTGAGGTCCGAAGTTTGACCTATTTTTGCATATAATCAACGTGCGATGTCGAGACGCGCATATCTAATGCACCACGCTCTCTCGTCTTCATCACCTCCTGATGTAGTGGTAGCATGCTTGTCTAGCAAACTTTTGCCCCTGGGTTCGGTCCCCAACAAGACACATCCTCTTTTGCTCATTTTTCAAAGTGATTTCTAATCTAATTTTCACTTTAATAACAAATTTTCATGCCATCTTTCAATTTTCATGCATGCACAAGCTTTTTTGGAGGATGACTTTTTTTGCACGCCTATTTCTGTGAAAGACTTTCCACCATTTATCTTCCCGGCTGGAAATCGATTAGGCCAGACAGATACAACGCTTAAAATGAAAGAAAGAGGTAGCAGGACAAATGAAGTCACAGGTGGGGTCACACTACGTCTTTCGGGAACAGATATTGAGGGAAAAGTGGAGAGAAATGTGGCATCAATGAATCCGCCTTTTTGAAAACATACTGATGAGAATGCCAGATGCTTTTTGTCACGAAGTATCAGATTTGTGAATTACCAATATTGAAAAAAAAAAAACTTATTCCCTCATATCGTTCGTAGTCTGGCCTAGTCTATGTCCACCCGGGAAGATCAATAGTCTTTCACAGAAATAGGCGTGCAAAAAAGTCGCCCAAAAAAGCTTGTGCATGCATGGAAATTGAAAGATGGCATGAAAATTTGTTATTAAAGTGAAAATTAGATTAGAAATCACTTTGAAAAATGAGCAAAAGAGGATGTGTCTTGTTGGGGACCGAACCCAGGGGCAAAAGTTTGCTAGACAAGCATGCTACCACTACATCAGGAGGTGATGAAGACGAGAGAGCGTGGTGCATTAGATATGCGCGTCTCGACATCGCACGTTGATTATATGCAAAAATAGGTGCAAAAAAAAATAACTTCGGACCTCAATAACTCGGAGCTCCTTCAGGGAAAGCAGCTAAAAATTGAAATCTCATCTAATCTCGCTGAGCTCTATCGAATGTGCTATATCTCATCCGGAAAGCTCGGTGAGAGTTCGCGACCATTCTAGTCAGAACCTCTTTCTCTAGGTTTGGAATCATGGGGAAGGGGGGTAAACGACTCGGTCCCAAGGGAGTTCTCAGATTCACCCCCCTCCTTCTACCCAGGTCCCAGTCATATCTATCCCCAAATCCATCATATCAAGACCCGGCAGCCGAATCGTGAGTGAAGATCCGGCGTATAGAAGCCGGGAAACGCATTTTCCGTGGTTCGCCCTTTCCCCGAGTCCATCCCCATTTTCTGTCTAGATGACTTGCAATATTTTCACCATGGTCATAATCGTTACTATCATTGGTTGTGAATGTGTTCGGTCTTTTTCGTCTCTCTTCCTCCCCGCCCCAGTTTGTCTAACCCGAACCCAGCAAAATCATGGTTGTTGATCAGGTTTCTGAACAGTTTTTTTCTCGGTTAGGAAAAAAACTTTTCCTCAAACCTGGTAAAGTTGTTGAAATCTCCAAAGAAGTTTTTTTTTAATATAAAAATATAAAAATTCGAGGAAATTTCATGATTCCCTGGCGCAGTTTCCCATCAAATTCTAATGACTCCTCCTCCTCTTCATCATTATTTCTTTCTCCCCGAAGAGAAGGCATAAAGTGGCCCTCCGGGCGTGGTTATAATGTGGTGCGCCCCCCTCAATGAGTTCTGTTCATGATTACATCTTTTTCGCATGATTACACACCTCCAGAATGGGGGTCAGGTACGAAATTGTGTGATAAAATATGGCGGGGAAAGATAGCAGGTATCTTTTCGAATCACAAATAACGTATCCTTTGGTAATTGTGCGTTACGTTTCTTCACATTAATCTCCCCTCGGGCAACTGCCTATACTACCATGTAGAGCAATGCTTTCCGATACTACGATCTCTCACTTCTTCGGTGTAGCAAACATTTCGGTGTGATTTCCTCTGGCAGTCTCTTTCTTTCTTCTAACACTATGCACCCAGAATGAATATACTTACTATTGAGTATATTCTATACTGAGAGATGACACCGAGTATATGATATACTCAATATTGAGTATATCATATACTCGGTGTCTCATCTTAGTATATTCATTCTCTGTGTGCACCTTATCAGACAGGCGCACATTCACATAAAGCAAACTGTACTCCCCCGACATTCATGAAAATGTGATCGCTTGCAGTAGATGCTTGATGTATCACATATTTCACGTCCTTCACGTCACATTCTGGCAGATGGACTACATTTTTTTCTCCTGCATCTCTCACTTCCACGCACTCTCTCGCCCGTGACACCTTTCTGGAAGAAATGTTTTCTGCGCGAAAATAAGGGTAGCATCTATCCGTATTTCACACTCTAATTCGGCTACATTTGCTTTCCCCCAATTCATGTGACAGATTCACACTAATCAACTCTAATACGGCCCTTTGTTTCCATCGACCCAAATGAATTCCGGGCCGCAAGCTCCGCCCCCTTTTCTCGTTTCTAATCTCTCTCTCTGTCTCTCTCTCTCTCCACTTTCCACATTGCTCCCGCATAGGTAGCACTGCCTTTCCCTCCTCTTTCACTCCTTCTCCTCCAGCTCTAATTATTGAATTCAGTATAAGTGGTCGACGAGAGAGAGAGAGAGAAGGTTATAGCTCTCTCTCTCTCTAGCTCGTAGGGGATCTAGAGTGGATAGATCCCTCCATATTTGCAAACATTCTCTCTCTCTGTTTCTTTAGCCGTCCTCCCTATGTGAATCCATTCGACGTGGACTCTCAACAACATGAAGCGTCGTCTCGCCTCTCGTCCCTTATTTTTCTATCCTTGCTGGTTCGACTCCCGCACCCGGCTACTCATTTTGCCGGCGCGGACAATACTGATTGTCTCCGTGGTATTTGCTTACTGTATCGGCATTGTCTACAAATACTACTGAGATAAAGAGAGAGAGAGAGAGAGAGAGGAGAGAGAGAGAGAGAGGCACGCTATCACTCATTTTCGCATTGTTTTGCTGCTATGAATCGTTTTCGTTTGTGTTGTTTTTCCGCATTCCCCTCAAGGCATTCTCTATTCCCGTCTGCGGTTGAATCTCATTGGAGATTTCTTCATCCCGACAAGACAGAGTCTCTCTCTCTCCCTCTCTCTCTCTCCTCTCCTCTCTCTCTCTCTCTCTCTCCGGCAAATGTTGTCATAGGGAGAGACTTGTTGCTTTTGATGTCGCGCCTCGCTGGTTTCTACTCCTTTTTGGGCGCGGCAAAAATCGAACTTTCCTCGCCCAAAATTGCTGCAAAATGAGATTTCGCAGCACGATTCTCGCTAAAATCAGGACAGAAACCAGCCCCTTTTATCCCTTTTCCCCTCATTTTCTTTCCAATCCTCTATTCTTTTGTCTCACTCCCGAATCAGCCTGAAAGCAAGCCAGGGGAAAAACGTTTTTTATCCGATTTTTGTTGTCTCCTACCGTATTGTGACTCTCTCATTCCGCCACGCTCTCTCGCCTTTCTCTAGGCAGAGAGAGAGAGAGAGAGAGAGAGATCTTGCTTTCTCTCTCTCTCTCTCGTCGGTTCGCAATCACTCTTCAGAACTCATATCGGAGGGGGGATTCTGTGCCGCGGCCGCCCTAATTACCTCCTTAGGCACAATCTCTGCACTCTCTCACTTTAACGTACTCTCTCGTCTTCTCTAGCCGGCGAGAGAGTGTGCCAAATTGAGAGAGCGTAACGAGTTGTGAGAGAGGCAGAGAATGAGACAATGTGCAGGGATAGAATCCCTGAAGAAGCTGACGAGGGAGTGGAGAAGAGAGAGAGAGGGAGAGAGAGAGAGAGAGAGAGAGTGACGGGAGAGAAACACAATAGGTGCTTGTTGCATGTGTTGTCTCACGTCCTTTCCCCCACTGACCAGTAGTAGTACACATCCGCAAATCGCTCCGGAAAGTGCCCAGGGGCGAGAGAGCGTGTGAAAACGATAGAGTTTTGTACGTTCTCTTACTTCCGACCCGGTTTTTTTTAAAACTTTTTCACAGCATCTCACTTCAAATCTACGGATTTTGCGATTTTGCACCCACTCTCGGCCCCTCTCTGGAGATGTGTGAGGGGTCGGATGACCAATGCCCAATAGCAGTACTCCCGACTTCCCTCCGCCACTTTACCGTGCGAAATCGGACGTTAAAATGGACGGGGGGGATCTGATTTCGACACCCCTCTTTGAGTGTGTTTTACTTCGATGCACTATAGTGTCAACGGAAAACGCTTTTGAAGGCCCCCCTGCACATCATTCCAAAGTCCGAACACCTCTCCGGAAAGGGGCCAGGATTTTCTCCTAGCAGGTTCCCTGCCTGAAAATGTACCGTGATCCAGCATGAAAATAAATGCCACAGCGGTGCCCTCTCACTTCCTCGCACTCTCTCGTCCAGACCCCTTTCTGGAGGTTTGGAATCGTGTGAAGTGCATCTCTTTGAACGGGGAAAAGAATCCAAGTTCTTTTCACATGCAGTCTAACTCCCTCGAGAGCCCCTTTCGGGTACTTTCAGTCGCGCGAAAAAATAGCTTTAGTCTCCCTCTCTTTTTCTCTCTCTCTCTCTCTCTCTCCATTTCTCTCTCTCTTCTTCTCAAAGTGTTCCATCCCACAGACTCTGTTAATCAACTTTTTCTGCCGCCTGCTCGTTCATCGTTCTTCCGCAGTCAATTTCGGCCAGAATGAAGAGAGAGAAGAGAGAGAGAGAGAGAAGAGAGAGAGAGAGAGAGACCGAGTTTTACAGCCCCCCGAGGGCATGAAAATGTTGGGACCTCGTTCGTTCGCCTCATTTTGAGGACTGCAAAATAACTGAACTGGCTCATGAAAAAAGTTTTTTTTTCATTTAACAAATTCCTCCGAATTACTTTTCCCGCATTTTTTCTTACAGCGGAAATTAACTCTCCCCCTCCTCTCTTTCTCTCCATCTCTCAAAACTTATAAATCCCTTCATTCTTCCCATTTTCCAATTCGAAAACTTATATGGTGTTCTAACCATTTTTGGAGACCTTCCGCTAGTCTATTTTGTGTTTTTTTAATTAAAAAAATTAATTTTGGATGAAAAAAATTGTGCATGCATTATTTGCAGATGTCTCAAAACCATGGAGAAAATTTTTTTTCTAATTAAAACAACCCCACTCCCTCCTCAATATTTAATACTTAATACTTAATACTTTATTCTCCATCGGGAATAAAGTATTAAGTATTGAGATTTATGCGGAGAACAGTAGTTTCACTGCAAAATCTCGTACAAACCCGCCTTGCCCGTTCTTTTCCTACAAAACACGAACTGACTACTGGACTAATGGGTGTTTGTCGGTTGGTGTGTCGCCTCTAGGTCCAAGTTGGTCCTGCTGGGGGTCAGGCGGGTGCCTCTCTCTCTCTCTCCTCCCTCTCTCTCTCTCTCTCTCTCTCTCTCTCTCGCCCTCTCTCTCTCCACCCTCCTTTTCCATCTCCCAATTCGTATGTGCTTCTTCTTTCTTCGTTCTCGTTCGTCCTCCCCTCAGAAGCCGTAAACAACTTCTCTCTTCCATGCTGCACATCCGTAACCGGGAGTTAGACAACGATAGAGAGATGTCTAACTTGCGGTTACGGATGTCATCCGGACATCCGGATGCTGTACAAGAATCGCAAACTCTCTACTTCCTGCAATTCACAAACTTTCTTGCCAATTATCTTAGACAATAGGATGCCGACAAGAGCAATGCGTTTTTGGCACGGTGCCAACCTAGGGTCTGCCCTCTCACTTCCCCACACTCTCTCGCCCGACCCCTTTCTGGAGGGTTGCGAATCAGTGGAAGTGCTCCTCCTTCTTACTCCTCAATGCAACAAAGCGCGCGGAATTGAGTTGCGAGACGCGCGGCAAGCAGGAAATAGAGGAGGAAAAGGAAGAGAGA
Organism: Pristionchus fissidentatus; assembly: GCA_036245785.1. Classification (NCBI taxonomy): domain Eukaryota; kingdom Metazoa; phylum Nematoda; class Chromadorea; order Rhabditida; family Neodiplogasteridae; genus Pristionchus; species Pristionchus fissidentatus. Next base: position 5,922 of record BTSY01000106.1, read on the forward strand.
CTCGATAGACTGAGAGACTCCCCAAACTATCAAAGTTGGGACTACCACGGACCCCAGTTCGTGCCCGGCTCCGACTTTTTCCCCGCTGTCTGGTTCGACTCCCGCGCTCGGTGCCTCATTTTGCCTGCGCTCCAACTCTTGGTGCCAGGCTACCAGATCCACCCCCTCGGGTACCTCTTGAGGCGGGGAATCTCGCTTGTTTACCCTGTACTATGCAAGCCACTGTGGCGTAGTCCACTTGTCTCACTCTGTATCTACAAACCTCACTTACCTTTCATCTCCCCTTCACTTCCCAATCTCTTTCGCCTCCCCCTCTCTCTCTTCTTCTTCTCTCTCTCTCTCTCTGAATGACATTCCATCGGTCAAACTTCTCAGGAGAGGGGTCAGCGGCGAGAGAGTTTTCACATTTCGGCAAATTATCTCAGCCTGTCCCCTTTCTGGAGTGGATTTATCACTGTCTCACCATCTCTACAGTGTATCTGCACTCTACACCGATCCCCACTGGTGTCCCTCTTCCTTCCCCCTTTGTAATTCTCTGTGTGTATTGGGCAAAAGTAGAGCACTTATCCCCTTTTTCTCTCCTCATTCCTCTGATAACTCATTTTTTCCGAAGTTCCGCGAAAGAACGCACGAAAAAAGTTAGATGTGCAACTTCTTTGCATGAGAGAAAGAAAAATGTTCGCGGGTTTTACTATGCTGCGCAATTTTCATGGGTGCAAAGTGCAAAAACAGTTTTGCACCTTCTCATAACTTTCCTAGTAATCTTAGAACTTCTACACTGGATACTGGGATGGTAAACCACAATTTCCATGTTGATTGAAGAGATTCCATTCAGTTTGCGCTCAGTCACGTTTTCTTCTCTTCAAGGGTGGAATTCCACTCATGGCAATTACTCGTCCTCAAAGTTATGATAGGATTTGTCTTTCCGAACCACTGGACACTCCCTAATTCAGTCCCTTCCCCCGCGCCAAAACAACCTTGGGGGTCAGTCGGGGTCAGAAACACACGGGCCCATAAACCCGGCGGTAGTCGATCTTATCTTGGGGAATAATTGTTCCCACTCACTGGGCCGTGTTCGGATAGTGACTCGATGTCTCAATTCATATCTGTATCTGCACTATCCTTCCTTACTATTAACCCCCTCCTGTCTGATTCAAGGCACCAGAGTAATGTTCTTCTACCCGCCCCATCAATGTTTCACGCAATCTTCATTGCGCAAATTTTTTTCCATTTTCGATTCTCATAAAAAGCACAATTATCATAATGGTTTTGGCAACGCCGCCTCACTCACGACACTGAATGTTCATCATTAATTTTAGTCCATTTTTTTCTATTTAAAAATACATAAATAAATTTTCCAGCAACTAGAAATATCTCTAATGCATTGTGATATAGTTTTCTTTGTTGCAAAGAAAGCTCTCCAGGGCCAAAAGTTTATATACACTGCGTTTTTTTTTATCCTCCGCCAGCAGCGAAAATACCACATTCCAAACCGACAGACCGTGGTCAAAGCGAGAGAGTGTGCAAAAGTGAGAGACTGCCTGTAAGTTTGGCTAGCCTGTCGAATGATGTGAGATGGAAAATGCCTCAATCACCTATGTTTCAACCAATCTTTATTGCTCAAAACTGCTTCCAATTTCGCTCCATGATTGACTAAAAAATTTCCATCATTAGTCATTAAAAGAAAAAAAAGGATTCTCCATTTTTGCTATTTACATTGCCCTAAACGGTTTTGTGATTTTTTAGGGAAAAAAAAACAAAATCTTAAATAGCGAAAACACTTCACCCGCCCCACCAACGCTTCACGCAATCTTCATTGCGCAAAACTGCTTCCCATTTCGATTCATTGCGTTTTTTTTCGCTGAAAAATCACACTCATTTATCATTAACGTTTTTGCAGCGGCCGTCTCACTTCCCCTTATCTCTCTTACTCCCCTTAGCCACTATCGCATTTCATTTTTCGCTCATCTTTCTTTTCTCAACTTTCTTCTCTCTCCTTCTTCTCAAAGTTGCTCCTCTTCACGCATGTGTTCATGTTGTTTGTCGTGTTTTCTTTGACATTTTGATATTTCTCATCGTCGCTATTAGCGTTTCAAAAACAAGCCGGAACCTCCTCATTTCGCACGCAATCTCACAGTCCACCGAACGGAGGAGGAGCGTGTGCGAAATAAAGAGATCCTCCTCATCCTATACTTGCTGTATTTTAAAATGCATTTTTTAAAAATTTATTTGGTTAATTCCAGAAATGCGCCGACTCCTCGTCTCCTCAGTTTTGCTCGCTGCAGTCGCCATAGCACAACGGCCAAAGATCAAGTGGGTTGCGTCATCATTAGGCAATAACTCGGACCAGACTTGGAAAATAAGCAACAAACCATCAGAAATTATCTGCGAAAACTCGCATTTTCGCAGATTTTTTCGATTTTCAGCTATTTTTTCAAGATAAGGGGACAGTCGGAGATTGTGTGTGCCTCATTTTCACGCACAGATTCTGGTCGCTGACACCTTTTTACACCCAGAATGAATACACTTACTATTGAGTGTATCCTACACTGAGATAGGACACCGCATGCATGATACACTTACAAATCTCTCGTTTTCGCACGCTCTCTCGACGCGCGAATACACTCAATATTGAGTGTATCATACACTGGGTGTCCTATTTCAGTGTATTCATTCTCCGTGTAGAGGTTTGAATAAGGAGTGGAGCTATGTGTTGTAGGGATCACCAGCACAGTCTGCCCCTCACCGATATCGCCGATGTCGGGCAGTCCTGTGCCGACTCCTACACTGGCTATGGCATTGTGGACGGATCGCTGGAGAGGTGAGCAAGAGGAGGGTTGTACTTGAGCCGGGTTTGACACTCTATGAAGCCATCATTTTGTTTTCATCTCAATCCCGGCTCGGATATTCCAAGAATAAATATTCACAATGGAAAAAATAAGCATTGTTGTCACGGGGAGTATCGGATGTAGGGGAGAAAAGTAATGCATAGGTAAATAAGGAGTATTTGGCAGTTGTAACTCGCGTAACTTTTGCCGCGGAGAGTAAGTTTCTCGCCTGAGGACACTTCATGCGCTCGAAAATTGGAAATGATGCTTTTGAATGATATTTTTCTGCTCATTTCCAGTTGCAAAATTTTGAAATGGACATTTTCAGGTGCGAAAACTTCACTTCGCTGCAGATGGGAGGCAAGGGAGGACAGGGAAGCGTCGCTTATGAGGAATACAAGTGCAAGCATCTTAGAGGTTGATTTTTACTCGATTTTTTTTCGCATTTCCCTCCCAGTTTTGACTATAAATATGTAGGAACATTGTCATTACTGAAAACTCTACATGCAATCTTTATACTAGGAGTGTTAGCTGCGTTATTACACGAACAAAACTACTTCTCATTACAATCTCCCAAATCGATATAGAAAACCGATTGGGACCAATTTACTGATTTTCTCCTCTTACAGTTCACGGCGAGATGCGCAGCGGCAAATGCGTGTGCAAGGGAAGCTTCAAGGTACGGTAGATTCCGTCTTTTCTCATTCTTTGAGAATCTGAGTAATTTCACAGTGCGTGAGCCGATTCTGTCGATTACCAATCGCACACCACGTCCTTTCAGGGTCCTTACTGTCTCGAGTACACCGGATGCCCCACCGACAAGCCTTTCCTCCACAACTCTGTGTGCGTTTCGTATTCTGATCTTTGATATGTGTAGTTTGTTTTTTTTTGTAGTTTGACTGCTGATTTTTTATCTTTCAGGTGCACCAGCAACGTGTGCATGCACGATGGTAAGATGGCGATCGGCCACTCCCGCATGGAGTGCATCTGCAAGGTGCGACGTTTACCAATTCTTTGAAATCCATTTAAATTTTGCATTGCGTGAGGTGTTTCAGCCGTTTCCCAGTCGCACCACGACCACTTTCAGGGTGAGTGGGACGGACACTACTGCGAGCGCCTGGCCTGCTGGCGACTGACGGACATGGGTAAGTGAGCTCTCTCGATTCCGCACGCTCTCTCGCTCACTCTGATCGTTGAGAGAGTGCGTGAAATGGAGAGAGCATAACCGATCGATATTCAGGCGGCGACAAGCGATACCGTAACGACAAGGCGACCAACTCGTGCAAGTGCGGCACCCACTACGCGGTATACTGTGGTTTTATTGATTTTTCGCTGCGTTTATCTCTTTCTGCGATGCCCTACCTCACACTACTGTACATTTTCAGGGTGAGAAGTGCGACGTGATCAAATCGTGCGAGAAGAAGGGTCGATTCGAGAACGGAGCGTGAGCACATTTTCTGTCTTTTCCCAATTTTCCACGTTTTCGATCATTTTCCCATTGCGTGAGGATATTCTGACGTTTACCAACCGCACCATTCCAGGTGCATCTGCGAGGAGGGTTTCGGTGGCGCGCTGTGCGAGAAGAAGTGCGCGCCCGGATTGCTGACGTCAGTTTTTTGGGATTGTCAAACCCGGCTCGGGTAAATCTGTCGCTCCCCTCATCCTGATCATTTCAGGTGCTCGACCGGCTCCATCTTCTCTACGCTCATTGCTCTGCCGATTCTCGCCCAGATTGTAAACCGACTTTTCTAGAATTGCCTGACATCGATCCTGTTTGATTATAGTTTGACAAAGAATAGTAGCACGTAGAAAAGAATTTGCATCTGACTCTCTCAAATCTGCCAGCTCTCTCGTCATCTCGAACCGACGAGACAGCACGGTAATTGGAGAGAATCAAATTAGAAATATTTTGTAATCCCCGCACAAGCACAATCTACTAAACCCGTGACACCCCCTGCACAGAGTTTGTATAATCGATAATCACAAGCCACGCCCCCTATTTCGCACCTTTGTAATCGATAATCATAAGCCACGCCCCCTATTTCGCACCATTTCCTTCTTTCAAATTCATCAAAGACAGTGCTTTTATCTCTCTTTCTAGCTTCGAAATGCCCCTGAACGCTTTCACTATGTGATTTACATCGATCGATAGGCGTCCTTATCTCTCTGACCTCCAGAAAAGGGCCGGGCGAGAGAGTGTGCGAAAGTGAGAGAGTTTGTCTCTCAATTTTGCACACTCTCTCACTCCTGGCCCCTTTCCGGAGGTTTGATCTACCCTCACTGCGAATAGCGAACTCTCTCGGAGATCTGGAGAGAGAGTTGTCTCTGCACTCTCTCGACTCCGCGTGCTCTCTCGCACTCTCTGACCGACGAGAGAGTGTTTGTTCCCCCCATTGTGTACACACCTGTTCTTATCGCTTGTATGCATAAATTATATTTAAATTGAAATATAAATGTTTTAATAAAACTGCAGATAAACATAAAAAATATTTAAATATTGAAGTTTTTAATTATATTTATAATAATAATAATAGAAATAATAATATCATATTTATGTACTGATCAAGAGTAAATACAAAAAAAAGAATGTCGGACAAGTATGAATACGATGTAAAAATTACGATAAAGTGAAGAATTAATCAATAATCCATTTCAGTAGGTCACTTCCGCTGCGAAAATAGTCGAATCATCGATTTTCTCCGATGAACCAGTTGAAAAGTTCTGCAAATGCAAATTTTGTCCTAACTACACTCCAGAAAGAAGTATGAAGTGAGAGAGTATGGACAATCGAGAGGGGCTTTTTCACACTCTCTCGCCCTGTCCCTTTCGTGGAGGGTATTGAATCACAATTACCTGGAACTCAATTCTGCCCGCCTCACACTTTCCCTCGCCTGCGAACTTGCGCAGAATGGCCGCCATCTGCTTGTTGGCTGAAAAAAGTGGTCTTTGATCTTTTTGTCACATTTTCCCCTCTCTATCTCTGTCTTCCTCCCTTTTTCTATTATTTTTTTTGAAAGATCAAAGATCACTTCGCATTGAGATTTCTTCGAAGAGTGATCTTTGATCTTTCAAATCTGATCTTTAATCTTTGATCTCCGTACCCTTGGGGATGCGGAAATGGATCGTTCTCCGCTGGATTGACTGCACGTCCGGATTCCACGCATAATCCGTCTTGTCGTTCTGAATTTTAATTTAATTATATTTTATTTCATTTTAAATTTAGAAAAAAAGCTAGACGACTTCGGAAGTAAACCGCATCTCTCTACATAAATGCATCGCAATTTGATGAAATCCTTTAGCGTTTTGACGAAGGACGAAGAGCCGGTTTTTAGGTTGCTGAAGAACTCACATATAGCGGCTGCATGGCTGCACGCAGCACGGCCTCTGCAGCAGCTGCAGAGACGGCGACCAGCGGGCCGACCTGCAGCACGGTGATCTTTGATCTCTAATTATATTCAGATTTTCACGCATGATTCCAATCCTCCAGAAAGTTCTCTGCAGCTAAGGAGTATGTGAAATTGAGAAAGTCCCTCCTAATTTTGCACGTTCTCTCACCGCTTTCTTTATGGAGATTTGGTAATAGACTCTCTCCAAATCCCATGCTCTTTCGTCGGTTAGAGATGTCGAGAGAGCGGGGGAATGTGAGAGGGTCAGACACAAACCACCAGTCGCTTTACGTAGCCTCCGGCCGCCTCCGTTACGCGAACCAGCGCCGCGACTTCTCCCTGAAAATCGATAATTACGTAAAATCGATAAATAAAAGAAGCCCTACCGTATCATCGCAGATTACGGTAAGCTGGCCGGCGGTGCACCACAGCTTTGCTGCGTCAATCGATACATTGGCTCGGGCAAGAAGCGGCGCCTGCTTGGTGCAATCGATAACTGGCTGGGTACGGTAGCCCGTGGGGATCTCGAGCGCCTCGAGACCCGTCGGGCAGGTTACGGTAACGTGTGTGAGCGCAGTTTGCGCACTGAAGGGCCCGAATTTTCCGATCGATTGATATAGCGGTGAATCTGAATGATTACGGTAGTCCTAACATGATTACGGTATCTCACTCAGTACGATCGAAAACTGCTTCCCGCCGGCACGCGAGATCACCTCCTGAATGGTACAGTAGTCAAAGATATTTGCGCGAGGGATTACGGTACCTTAAGCAATATCGATCCGATGCCCGAATGTCTGTAGTCCTCACGCACGTAATGGGCGGTTACCGTACCCGCCACACGCAGCACTCCGCCGATTAGATCTCCGCCTGCCATTGGGCACTGACATTATTCCGCGGGCCGCGACTGCAGACTTACGCTGGTTAGCAGCGACGAGAAAATCGAGGTCGTTTCCATGGACGGCTTTCGCCTCCTCGAATTGCTCATAGCGCATGAGGAAACCGGCCTGTTCGTAAGAGGAGGCCACCATCTGAGAGAGATCAAAGATCAGATTCTAACTATGCTAATCGTGCCAGTACTCGGTCAAACATCCAGAAGGAGGTGGTGAGTGGTGGTATAAGAGGGACTTTCCTATTTTCACAAGCTCTCTCACATCTGAACCCTTGTTCTAGGATTTATAATCAGACCTTACTCACGCGATTCGGTATACGGTATACCTTATCAAACATGCGTTGGTCTCCCTGCTCCACCTTGAACCAGAAGCCGTGGTTGGAGTAGGCGCCGCGCCACGGATCGCCCGCACCCCGAGGGGCGTCCGCGATGGCGCCATCCTGGATGCAGTAGGTAGATTACGGTAATGCGATTGCAGTAAGTAGATTACGGTAGGAGGATTACGGTAGCAACACCACGGTAGGTATTATTGTACGGTAGGTAGGTCGATAAACTATAGATCTACCGTATACCTGCATCTGGAAGGGCTGTCCCGACTGGAAGGGACGCTGCTGCTGCAGGGTGCTCTTCAGATCTGGAAGCTTGTTCACCGCATCTGCAACACCATGGTGCGCTTACAGTATACCTTCGGCTAATTCCGAAACATCGCCTTCTCAAATATGGACTAGTTTACCTGAGTAGTCTTCCGGGACTTGGACATTGGCTATCTCGGGTGCTGCTGATTTCTTATCAGCGCCCATGATGAGAGATGAGATCGAACCGGGAACCATTGCTTGAAAGATCAAAGATCAAAGTTGAAAAGCAGATATAGAGCGAGAAAAAGGCACCAACTTCCACTGTTGAAGGAATCTGACAACAATTCTTCCCTCTCTCCACAGAACTACACCCCTCCCCCCTTTCACAACTCGAGCCAATCATCAATCTTTTTTATTAGCCCAGATCGATCGATAATTAGCCCCTATCACCCTTCTTGTATGATGCATCATGTCTTGTGTGTAGATACACATTCAATTGTCATCGATCAAGAGTTCATTTTTAGGAGCTACAGAAATATGAGCGAAACAGGATACAGTGTACAATGATTGACGTCTAGTGATATAAACAATCAATATCGAAGATAATGCGGATAAAAGCCTAGTGTAGCGTAAAACGGAGTAATAGCTGATGATATAGTAAGGGTTGGTTACTGTAGAAAGACAATAAATAAGTCGAGTACAAGGGGGTGTTACTCGCGGTATTAGCTAGTGAAATGTATGGGGAGTAATGAGATCATACATACAGATAGATTTAGTCGAGTCTCAGGATACGGTAGTCAGGATACGGTAGTTCGATCAATCAATACTCTATCGATTGACGGCAGCTAGACGTTCTGCTCCTTGAGCACGAGCTGGCCTCTCCAGTCTCCCGCAGGCAGCGACTTCATGTCCAGGTTCTGCAACGATCACATCGGATTACGGTATATGAGGCACACCAAAAACACATTACCGATCGCCAACTAACCTTAAAGAAGGGATGAGTGAGGCAGGCTCTCGAGGATATGCGACGGAGCGGGTCGTACTCGAGGAAGGCCTAAACACGTTGATTTAGAAAACTCATCGAATTGTAGCGGGAGCAAACTGGCCGACTTCTTTTTCTCAACTCTGGTTCAGAAAAATTACCATGTTGATCAACAAGGCACTGTGTGTGTTTGTGTCTTTGTGAACCATCCTAGTAGAAACATAGCGAAATCCTATTCCCTTTTTAACTAGTAGGATTCTGCAGTAGAATCCTAGTGATCGGATTTCTGTACCAGAGAAAGGATGTCGTTCGCATTTTCGTGGCCGCGGGTGCATGCTCGTCGACGCCTTTTCACAAAGGTCGCCAGTCATATTCTCGGACTTTTCAACGCACGATGTGCGCGGGATGGACGTAGGGTAAGAAGCGCGACGCGTCGAACCCTACACCCATCCGGCGCACATCGCGCGTTGAAAAGTCCGAGTTCTCACCTGGAGCAGATCGCAGCCGGCCTCGCCCAGTCTCTCGACCATCTTGACACGCAGCGTGTTGGCGCTCCACTTGGGGAACGTCTCCTTGTACTCGGGGAAGGTCGAGACGCCCGGCCAGTCGCGCTCGGTAGGAGTGCCCATTATTCTGAAATTGTGTCATCATTAGGCAATCATTCTCATAAAGAAACAAGTCCACGAAAATACAAGGCAAAGGTGGAGAGCGACCACTTTCAAAGTCCAAAAGTCTCGCTCCCCCTGTGCTTGTTAGGCGTGAAAGCCACCACTGGTCAGCGTAGGCTTGTGGAGTCGCAGATATATTTCCCCGTAAGTTGCGTCATCACTACGCAAAAATGACGTCATCACTATGCAATCGCTGCTCACCTAAAGATCCTGAACAGCTCGTCAATCTCCGAGTCGCCCTGGAAGAGCGGCTTCTTCGTCGCCATCTCCGCAAAGATGCAACCGATCGACCACTGCAAGCACAGACATTGCGTCATTATTAGGCAATAGAGCAAATTATAACTTGAAATTTGGAATGACATTCAAAAGTAACTGATTCTCATTCAAAGTATGTTAGCAAACTACAATGAGCGTAGCAAATCATTCAGATATGACGAACTATCTCAGGTTCGTGAAACCAGCAAGCACCAACCTGATCGACGCCCATGCAGTATCGCTGTCCGCCGAGCAGCACCTCGGGCGCGCGGTACCACAGCGTCACCACCTGCAACGAAATAGTTGTAACACATCGTTTATCGATTTTCCGGCAGTTACCGTATTCAGATATCGATCGGATCCTACAGTATACCTCGTGCGTGTACACCCTGACGGGGATGCCGATGGCGCGGGCGAGTCCGAAATCGGCCAGCTTGATCGTCCCGTTGCCGTCCACGAGCAGGTTCTGAATGGAAAACAGAGTTGAAATTCAAAACTAGACTCTAGTTTGAATGTACACGGGGGAGAAACTACAGTATGCTACAGTACACCACCATACCTGCGGCTTGAGATCGCGGTGGATGACGCGACGCTGGTGGCAGAAGCACATGGCCTGCAACAGGCAAAATATTGATTTTTTTATTAAACACATTATTACCATTGCGTCACCGCACCAATTGGTTAGTAGCATTTTTTCCTCAACTTACTTCAGGGGGACAAATTACAACACAAATTTTAAAATATTTTTTCCCAGGAATTATAAATGGGTTGCATCATCCCTCCGTGACCCAGACAATACGCGGCTTCTGTCATTGGAGGAACCCCAATGCCACTCATTGGTGCATTCAAGCCTAGTCTAAATCTCACACCTGCTGACCTCTTCCATTCAAGGGCAAAATACGACTCCTCAGCTACCAGAATTTGAAAGAAGCAAACGAAAGAATGAGACAGGGACGATACCTGGCATATCTGCATGAGGTAGCTCTGGAGCACTCCATTGGTCAGGTACTCATCGCTCTTGAGCGTGTCCAGGTACTTCTTCAAGTCCATGCTGAGGAACTCGAAGATGAGGTAGAGACGGGACTCCTGCAACGGGAACACATGATCAGACGAAACAATGAAGTTTAAATCGAGATTTCCATGAAAAATTTAATTAAGTACGAGATCAACAATTGAATGCAGATAACGATGACTAATTTTAAGGGGACGAACAGTGAAAAAAATAGCAAACATCGCAAAAGAAAAAAAAGGATCTAAAGTTCAAGTACAAAAAAGGTGATCTAAAGTTAAGGTAGGTTGATAACTTATCAATGATAAGTATTCAAAACTGGAGAAATGGGGATGAAACGCGGCCCAACCTGCATGATGACGTCCTCGAGACTGACGATGTTGGGATGGCGAAGCTCGCGGAGCAGAGAGATCTCACGGACGGCAGTGGAGGGTATGCCCTCGTCCTGCAGTTCAGCCATTTCATCAGTCCTATTCCACTTCGAATTTGAGCACCACTTCCCTTTTCGGGACCAAGAAACCCGCGGTGGAACCCTTCATCATTCATCATCTCACTGCTCGAATCTAGCGGTTACCGGGGCACCGGGATTATTGGTCCGGTAAAGGGAAGTAGCGCACGAATTTGAATAATAGATAAGGATCTGCCAGTGTTATACTAATTCACAAGGCCAGATTTACAAACAATGAAGGAATGCCGGCACTCCCTTATTATTTCATTTCGAATCATCGGCCTCCGTATTTACTCCGATCAAACGTGGGCACGGTCACCCGGGAGCACTCTCCATTTTGGGGAAACCTGATGGCGAGGTACTATGCAAAAGTTCAAGATGAAAGGTTGAAGATTTGAGGAGTTGGTCTACGCTGGGGGGCACTATGAAATATAGTGAAACCGGGGAGGGAGCGCTCTGCAAAATATTTCTATAATTTGCTGCCCACAAATGACTCCGATCAGGTCTTGCAAAGTAGTGCCCTAGTGTTCAGCAAGAACGCGAGTGAATCTCATCTGCGCACCTCCGACTCGAGCCTGATCTTCTTCATGGCGACCAGCTTGTTCGTCAGCCGGTTCCTACCCTTGTAGACGACTCCGTACGTGCCCTCGCCGATCTTCTCTATCTTGATGAAGTCATCGAGCGAGAAGCGAGACTCTCCCGCGGCCATTTTTGAGTGTTTGAGAGGATCTGCAATTGGGGGGGGCGATCACGGCGCTTCTCTAGTATTTATGGCCATGCATACACGAAGAAAAAAGGGACAATACAAGGCGCAAACATCCGAAAAATGAAAGACAATATCAAAGTTGTCAGAATCTGAATTTTCCCGCGGTTTTGAATTCGGACAGGAAGATGTTTGCCGGGAGGGCTTTCGCGCCAAGACATAATTTGAATTGGATCGAGCATACTGTAAGAAAACAGTTTGACGATCAGTTCGCGATCGCTCCATGCGCTAACGAAACTACTTTTGTTTATTTGAGTTTTTCTTAATTATCTTTAATTATTACCTTTTAATTGTGTTCTCTTGAGCATGTCGCTGACTGAGAGCTGGCGGCGGCTCAATTTCTTCGACAAGAATGCGGTTCTTGACCCGAAAACGGGCGAAAGATTCAGCGGTCTCGCGGTGAGTACTGTTTATGTTACTGATTTTCGCAATGCGGAGGCATTGCAGAAACTGCAAATGTGCTGCTGGGCGACGACCAGCGATGGGCAAGGCGTGTACATGGGAGAGTCGACAGGAGCACTCTTCGCGCTGGACAGAAGTGTGCGTGATCAGATTGATTTGCCAGCTGATTCATTTATTTGTATTTTTTTCATTATGCATTTCAGTGGGAGCAAACTTACTGGAAGGCATATCAGTGCACACTCTCGGATGTAGCCTCAGTCGGCAATCACGTTCTGACCATCGGTGAGGTGACCTACCGTAAGCATGTCCACAATGTGGTCCACATAATTGACCTGCCTAATAGGCCTACCTTAACCATGAGTAGATAACTAACTGTCCGAAGTCATGTGCACATAATTTATCTACCATAATGATAAGTACAGAATAGATCTACCGTAATCACACCAAAGAATTGGCCTACAGTAAGAGGGGGACAGTAATCTTTGGATTGATACCGTATCCTCTTCAGGAGAAGACGAGCGCGAGATCAACTCGATTCTCAAGATCTGGGAGCGTCCCGAGTTCGGCGACAACAATCAGGAGGTGAGAATACATATCTTCAAAGAAACGAAAAAAAATGTCCCAATCTTCGGAACTACTGTTGCAGCCCCGATGCCCGGAATCCTAGGAATCTAAGAACTATGTAATTTGAAATGCTCATTTCAAGAGCGCCTCGACTATTTATTTATTGGCCTGTTCCGGGCTTCAGCAGTAGTGTCGAATTTTCCAATAATTCACTGTAGACGTGTTACTTTCACTTTCAATTGCCGAATCGCTCTTTGTGTGTACTTATTAGGCGCCATTCTAGCTCCGAAAAATCTTAATCATTTTAATATTATTCGCATCACACCGCATGTATCCATGTCTAGCAGTACTACAATAGGGGTCTTACCAAAAGAACTAGCATGAGGGATCGAACTATTCGTATTCGATTCGATTTTTATTATTATTATTATAAAAATCTATTTTAGGTGGACGAAGCGCCGCGCATCCTCAAGGAGGTCCGCCTGTGTCCTCTGCTGGGACCGGCCGGCATCAGCACACGAGCCACCACAATTACAGGTAGATACTGCATTTTAATCGATGATAGTTACCGTATTCTCAGGTCACTCGTCGGGACGCGCGATCGCCGCAGGATACGCCGATGGCTCGGTGATGGCCTACGTCGGAGATTATTTGAGAGACCGAGTGAGCACGGTATCGGAGAGATTATCGATTGACTATCGACGTTGCAGGCGGTGTCTTCGAAGTGGATCCGCATTCGAGAGCCGACGCCAGTGGAGGGAGAAGTGACGGGTACGGTAATTGGGATACGATACCGTCATAGGAAGAAAATATCACTGGGAATTACGATAGTATGGCCCATTGGTGCTCAAAAATCAAAAAATTAGCGAAGGATGGTTTAAAACGTAACGCGTGAATTTGCATTGCTATAAAACTTGTGGTTGCATACAGCATGTAACGTAGTAACTACATTTGCTTCTCTTGACCACTGTTTATCCGCCTTTGAGAGATAACACTTGACTAATTACTCACCGAGGTGACATAGAGAGAAATGATATTAATTAGGGGGTGGGAGAGCTGGATGAGGGTTATAAAGGGACATCATAGAAAAATCAATAATGGATCGTCTACCGTATGATCATGATTCCTGATTCAGGAACGTCGATCGCTATTCTCTCTGCGGGCGGCGTCGAGACACTCGTGATATTCGTCCTCACCAACAAGAGTCTCAACTCGTATGTGATCGATGCGAAGGGAACACTCATTAACAAGGTATTCATTTTATTATTAGTAAAAAAAGAGGGCGATGTCCGAGTGGAGTAAGTCGGTTAAATTGGTACCAACTTTTAAAAAAGCCTAGCAGCAGGTGGATACGTAGACCTAGTTATTACATTTATAAAATGATACGAACACACAAAAAAAGTGAAAATGGTACTTCCTGTGTTTACCAAAGCGAGAGAATGGGCAAAAGTGAGAGGGTCGCGTACGTGCCTGTGTGGCAAACAACGGAAGTCGTCATTTGACTTTTTGGTGTGATCGTATCATTTTATAAATGTAATACCAAGCCGATAATACCGGTGAGTCACGGCAGAGTAAAGTCCTCTTGATTTTGGTTCAACCTTTATTATTATTATTATTAGTGGTAGTAGAAGTAGTATTATTCCATCATTTTTGGAATCGGAGTAGACAGGCTCTCAAAAAAATGACCCGGTGATTTGTAGGTTCACTCTCCGCATATATACAATTACAAAAAGCAAAATCTGATCGCGTACGCTGACGTAGAACACCAATAAACCTGTACAAAATAAGTCTATCTATACAATAGTATCCTACTAGTGGGAAAGTATTGCATCATCACTATGCTATCTCTCTCAGCTGCGACACGAGGCGGGCGGATCTACCAGAGACTGCTGGACGTTCAGCGAGAGCAACAACCAATTCATCGTCGCCAACCGAGACGTGAGTGTAGTCTGTAGTTTGATCTCTGAACCCGTGTGTAGTTTGATCTCTGATCCCCGAGACTAGACTCTAGTGTCGCAGATGGTACACATCTACGAGGCGGAAGGCTGCATCGACGCGGAGGGCGCGCGCGGACGCTGCTACGCGCTCAGCAGAGGTACGGTAGATTATCCTTCAGGGTTACGGTACCGGTCGCAATATATCGATTGATTGCAGGACTGGACAAACAGCAGATCGCGTCGTTTGGAGAGTTTCTGACCGTGCTGACGCGACAGCCCGCGCTGATACCGTGAGTTACCGTAGTCTGAACTTACAGTAATCAATTTTTGAATCGGTACTTACCATGATCGATTATTGGATCGGCACTTACCGTAATCCGACGATTACAGTACGCCGGAGCAGGAGTGGATGACGGTGGTTACCGTATACGATGTGACGGGCAAGTACGTGGCGTTCACGGGCTCGCTGCCCTCGCTCGCCAATTGTTTCGTGCTGGACGGAGTATTCATACTATTGGGTAAGAATTATGAAATTATGGGTTTTCCCCTGAAATTATGAATCTTATGCTTGGTGAACTATGGTTTCAGTATACTCTTTTTTGTGGCTTAAGGAAAGTTTTTTCCAATCGTTTCTGGAGTTCCCGGTAGAAAACAAAAACGATATGTTGATAGTACTCGAGCATGGTGTAGTAACAATTTTCTGAAATTATGAACCTTCTCCTTGTTGAACTCGGGTTTCAGCTACACATTATTTTGTGGCCAAAGGGGTTTTTCTTCAATAATTTAGTTCCGGGTAGACAACAAAAAAATCATGTTCATAACAGCTCAAGCATGCTGCAAAGCATGCCGTAGTTATTACTCTTCCGCATGTAGCACGAGGGTTTCAAGCACTTGAGGAGTAAATGAATGAGAGTTCTTCAATAATCTTCCACTGGGATACTGTTCGCAAGGATACAACAAAAAGATTTACAATGCTTGAATTGTGTTTTGCTTCACTGACCGAACGTATAGTCTCACGAAATTGCCTATTGATGATATATCCACCTCTAATCTTTATCTGCAACCATGCCACTTCTCTAGTTGAATTCTGGTTTCATCCACCAGCTAAGAGGCTGAATGAGAATAGTTCTTCAATGTACAAGAGATACAGCTTTTAATACAAGTATTCTATGAGCGTTGCGTATTAGTAGCGCAATGCGTATGCTCTCTGACATTATCTAGTGATGATGCAACATCCGCCTCTAATGTTTGTCTCTTAAGCAGCCCGCGACGTTCTGTTCTTTGTACGTTGCATAACAATGACGGAATCTGTAGTCTCCCCCAGAGATTGCATAGTGATGACACAACGCTTACCCTATAATTGTCTTCTCTCTGCAGCCCACTACGGTTTATGAGAGTTGTGTTGGAATAGGCTGGATGTTGCATCATCACTAGGCAATCTCAAGTGCCTCCCGGAGATTGCCTAGTGATGATCTTTGTCTCCTCTGCAGCCCACGACGGTCAGCTATCGTCGCTGTCGCAGAAGCACCTCGCCGCCAAGCTGGACATCCTCTACAAGAAGAGCTTCTTCGATGTCGCTATTGAGTCAGTGGGTTACGGTATCGAGGATTATGGTAGACTATACAAAACTGTTGAGTTACGTTACGATGGATTACTGTAATATAGATCTTTTTTGTTTAGAATACGGTAACCTCGAGAATTGTGGGCCCGAATACTGTAATCTTGATTATTGTGGTCATGGGTACGGTTGTCTGAATTACCGTAACCTAGATTACGGTAGTCTAGATACCGTATCTAACCGTATTTCCTCTCAGTGTGGCGAAGCGTAGCGAGGGCGGCGCCGAGGTGCTGCCGCACATTCACGCCAAGTACGGCGACTTCTACTGGGGGTGAGAGTTTTAATTTAAAAAAAAAACTTTGTTATTTTTTTTCTTGGCCTTCTTCTTGTGCTGTTATGGGTTCTTTTCGCATACCCTTAGAGAATGTTCAATGCATTTTTTTCTTCAAATAAAACAGTACTCATTTGAACAAACAGAAATCAACTACCAGCGTAATAGCAAATTTACTCAGCTGTATCTGATTGCGAATATGCATCTCTTGGAATTGGATAATGATGACGCCACTCACGCATAAGCGTTACTGTTTAATATCAACTACTGTATTTCAGCAAGGCGGATTTTGGCAACGCCATTCGCGAGTACAAGGAGTCGATTGGCGTGTTGGATCCGAGCTACGTCATCAAGAGGGTGAGAGCACTTATCGATCCTAACATTTTAACGATAAGTAATAGGGCTGCTTAGTGCAGCTTGTAGCAACAAGTGATCAGGCTGCGGATACTGATCACTTACTGAAGATCATCACAAATCAAAAACTTGCTGATTTTAAAAGAATTCCGTAGTGCTGCTGGTTAGGATACGGTATCGATCCATGTATTGATTGACAGTTTCTGGACGGGTCGAAGATGCCGCACCTCTGCGCGTATCTCGAGGCACTGCGGGCGAAGGGAAAGAGCAACGTGCACCACACGACTATACTGGGTGAGTGGGGTGAGAGATACGAGAAATGTGGTTGAGTGTCCAACTTTTTTTCTTAATTTCAGGCCTGTTCAACAAAATCACTGATAAAAACAATTGTTTAAAAAGTATGGCGTGGAAAGCGGTATTTAGTTTTATTAAAGACACTATCGGTGACGGCAAAAAGTGCACACACACAATAGTAGTCCATTTCATGCGAGTAGCATTTTAAAATTATTTATTGGTGGATTTTGTGCAGTGAACTGCTACGCGCGACTCTCTGAGAAGGCTAAGCTGCAGCAGCTGCTGGAGAGTCTGGAGAAGACTGCGAGTGATGCGGAGGCAGAGGCCGTCATCAATGTGAGTTTGACCTACCTACCGTCCCTTCGAATTATTGATTTTCTGAGACATGTAAAGGCAAGCACGTGTCAACGGGAATAGCAGTAAAAAAATAGGTAGAACTAAGTTGCCCATGCTTTCGATCCAGTGTTTCGCAGTTTTCCTAAATTCTGCGAGGGGGTTTAAATACGTAGGGTCGGAAGTGAAAATTGCACTGTTTTCGATAGATTTCATCCGAAATAATGTGATGACTAATGTCCCCGTTCCCTGTATTGAGGAGTCAATATTTCGGCACCGGAAAAGTTGGGGAACCGTGAAAATCACTGCTTCGAGCCCAGGACGGGATTGTGTCATCAATAGGCAATATCGAATGCCAAATTATGTCTTTGAGTGTCTGCGGTCGTCGAAGCTGCTCGACCAGGCGACACTCTTCGCCATGAAGAAGGGCCACGACGACGCCGCTCTCTCAATCATGGTCAGAGACTAGACTGTAGTATCGATCGGTTAATCGGAAACTGTACTGTAATCTCGCATTTTTAAAACACGGACATGTCCGCATAGAAATTTTTGAAGGAGGCATTTTTTCACTCGAAAACTTTAAATCTGAAATCTGAATGAATTTTAAATCTGTTCGGTTTACGGGATTTGGACTACAGTTGTGACCAGTTGTATGCGAAATCTGTTTAAAAAGTTCGCAATAAAAATATTTAAAAACGCTGTATTTTCCGATGGACGACAATGAATGGTGGTTCCTTTTTAAAACTTTTAAAAGCTTTTAAACTCTCCTTTTTTCAGGTGGACGAGCAGGGGCGCTACGCGCAGGCGATCAAGTTCATCGCCAAGTTCGCGACGCCACAGGTAGGTCACCGCGTCACTAGGTTGCAATAAAGATTACTGTAGTCAGATTTATAAAAATCAATATTTCAGGCGGAACGGTACCTGGAGAAGTACGGTAGGCGGCTGCTGCGCGCCAATCGCGAGGAGATGATGACGATGCTGAGCGCGATGTGGCTGCCAAAGGAAGCACATGATGATGAGGATCCCAAAGAGAAAGAACGTACGGTAGCTATGAGCAATATTGATTTATGCGCGCTGCTTGCGTACTGTACGGGTACGGTAGTGTGTCGTAGTAGGCGATCGATCGATACATGCTATTGAGATATTCGTGGGGAGTTTATTACATTACATTTCACGTTATTTATCACGTCAGATGAGGATGTGGTTAATGTAATGTAACACATGATTCCAAACATACAGATCAGGGTTAGAGCGAGAGAGTGTGCAAAAATGAGAGAGTCCCTCTCGATTTCACACGGTCTCTCACTCCAAAGGCCTTTCTGTATGGTTGACCGGTCTGTGGAATGATGTGGTAATCGTTTATGGTTTATGCGAGAGAGGATAAAAATGGCTGATCTTTCGTACTGCGGATACTGTAAGTCTTGAATAGTTGTTATACGGGATTACGGTATCGATTTTGCAGCGGCTCCTCCGCCGGTGAACACTCCGCTGCTGCTGCAGCTGTTCGTGGGCGACGAGGCGTCGGGCGCGACTCTGATGGAGAAGATTGCAGCGAGGTGGGTCCTGACGGGAATGGGAGGGGTACGGTAGATGCAAAATCAATAAATTATTTATTACGTCGGAAGAACGGAAGATGAAGAGTGGAAATTTTAACGGAAAAAAATACTACAGGCGAGGAAATGTTTACCTTCGTAAATACGCGTCGTGTTATACGGCTTTCAAGGCGAATGCTGGTTTCAATGTTCTTCTAAAGCCTGTCAAGTCATGATGATTCGCTAGATTCCTCCCTTTGTTAAAGCAATGCCTTTCCTCCCCAGAGTTGTAGCGATACATGTTTAAAACACACGCAATGTGGGTGAACAATTTTTTGAAGAAGGAAGTTTTGGCCCTCGAAACCTATCTATGGGGAGGATGAGTTGAGTACGAATCAATTTATTCAGATCTGACCATTTTTATGGGACTTACTATAGTTTTCTTTATGGGACTTACTATAGTTCACTATAGTTCTGTCCAGTTTTGTGGCGATTTCTGACTAGTTTATATATTTCGCAATAAGCCGTATTATGTGTGGGACGAAAATGTATGGTTAGAGCTCAAAATAAAACAAGAATTAAAACATATTGCAGTGGCGCAGGCGGAATTGAGCTCATGAGTACGATCGCGGAGCTGAACATGCGAGCGCACAAGAAGGATGTACGGTGGGCGTTTGACTACTATAGACTCAATTATCGATTGGTGACTTACCTTATCCCTTCCGATCGTTGCAGGAGCCGCTGAACGTGTTTGAGAAGGTGCTCAAGTACGTGACGAAGGAGAACGAGGAAACGATCAGGAGGCTGGCGGAGGGAGCTGAAATGCGATCCGGTGGTGGAGGGTACGATAGATATGGAAATTATAATTATCGATTGAATTAAAATTACGGTAACAAGGAAGGGATTTTATTGATAGAATCATTTTTCTCACTTTAAGTCCCCGATGTAACCAGGTGATCGGGGGATTCGTGGAGAGCATTTTCACAATTGAATTGCGGATTTATTAGTGGGTTGTAGGAGGAACAAACGTTGTACATCTATAATATCAATATTTCTAATCTCACTAAGGTAATGGGGGTACGGTAAATGGGGGATGACAGTTACTGATTGAATCAAATATGTGGACATTGTGGTAACTGAGGGACTTTATTGATTGAATCACTTGTCTTGCTTCGAGGGTAAGATGAAAAATATCTTTGGAATCCGCGATGCAACCAGGTGGTTAGAGGATTCATTGCTAGCATTTACAACGTTGAATTCCCGATTTACTAATGATCTGCAAAAAAAAAAACCTAAAATATCAATAGGTCTCTTCTCACTTAGATGTGATGTTTTGCTATGTTAACCGCAGCCCTACCGTACCCCTCCCCTGCTTACCGTAATCCTGCCGTACAAATCCTTCCTCTCAGGCTCTGCTCCGCCGTACCCGTGACCAGCCCGGCCTGCATGCCTTCCACATGCGACGCGGCCAGGTGGAGAAGGTCGTCGATATGGCCATTGAGATGAAGTGAGTGGATATTGCATAATGATGATGCAATTCCAACAATCTTTCTAACCGAAGGACAAGCGCTTTACGTCTAAAACTACTAGTGTTGTTAGGTATAATAATCCTATTCGCGAATAGAATCATTCAATGTAACAACACTATCGCATACCAGCGACTGTTGCAATACGTATCGACAGGCAGCACTCGTGTAGCCCGTAAAAAAGCAGTATGCAAGATTGCGTAGAGGTGACTCTACCACTAAAATGACCATCCCTCGCAGCACGTCGCAAGCGTGGATGGACACGCTCGCCTTCGTCGCCAAGATGGAGCAGGCAGTCGACGATGCTGTCATGGAGAAGATACTCGAGAAGTGAGCGATACGCGAGACGGGGTTTGAGCCGGGAGTGAGAATGGGGGAAGGGAGTTTATTGATTGAACCACTTTTCTCGTTTTTTATAGCAAGGCTTTTAAATAAATGAGTCAGCAACCTGGTGATCGGAGGGTTCATGGAGGCATTTTCCAATTGAATTGCGGATTTATTAGTGCTTGTAGGAATTTGTACCATAGAATATCGATATATCTCCTCTCCCTAATGTATTACAGTGCCCTTACCGTCTAGAGTGATCACATGTAGAGTGAAGCAGACCCGCGTGCTGCACCCGCTCGTCGTGCTGGAGGTGCTGTCTAAGAGCTCGAGGTACGGTATCACGAGAGTATACGGTGGAATTGATCAATTGACGGATACGGTAGCGCGCGAATTGCAGACTGAACGTGGCGGCGGTGAAGAAGTACGTGGTGCAGTGGCTGAGCGAGCAGCGAGACGCGGTAAGAGATACGGTATTTAGTCGCGTTTCGGTCGCGTCGCGGTTTATCTAAAACTATTGATCATTTCCTGTACAGATCGCGGCGGACAAGGCGGCCATCGCCTCGGCGGAGCAGAAGATTACGGACGTCGGCAAGCAGATTGAGAATCTGCATTTCAAGTAATGTGTCTGGAAGTAGACGCGTTGCGGTTGCGCCGCGGTCAACCCAAAACTAATCGAGAACCACTGTGTTGCAGCACGCAGGTGCTGCAGGTGTCCCAAGTGCTGCGCGTGCGACTTTGCGCTGCAGCTGCCGTCGATTTTCTTCCTGTGTCGGTGAGTCAATCTAATTTTGTTCCACGCAACGACAAAATTTCATAGTGTGCCCGTCCCAGTTTCACTAGATGGCAGAGTTATCCGAAATGAATTTTTGAGCAAACAAAGTTCCTAAGAAAGGTAGAAAAAGAATAATCGGGTGGCGAATGCAGAACGCTCACTTGTCCTGTGAGGTTTACATTTTGCCATTTTATCCGGGCTAGAGATAATCGTTTAATTGATAGGATGTTTTGAAACATCTGTTTAGAAACTACAACAGCATTTTTGAACATTTTTTTGTACGGATTCTAAACTGCAGTTCTAAAACGTACCATCGCCGTTAAATTGGCAGGCATGCCTTCCACGTCCACTGCTTCGACTCGTACGCGGAAAAGGCGGACGTTGTGTCCCAAGTGCTCTGTCGAGGGAGGACCCGCAATGAGGTATAGCTAGGTGGTAGCATGACAAATACTGTAGCTAATTAGAACCATGGGGATACGGTAGCTAGCTATGATCATGAGGATATGGTAGTTGGTAGAAACGTCGGAGAATATTGTACAATCACTTCCAGAGGATAATGTAATTGATATGAATGCCAGCGGTTACTGTAGGAGAGCACGGTAACAGCGCGTCGCTCTGTAAAGTCTATGCTGAATCGGACATCGAGTTATAGAAGGCGAAAATACTCGTTCTAGGTGACTTTCGCGCTTCTAATTCATTCTTGTGTGAAAATATTGCTGTAAGTGCAAGGATTGAACGAAAATGGTAGTAACCGGTAACGGTAGGTATACTGTAGGACTAATTTCAGAATGGACAGCGATCTGAGCATCTTCTCACGCAACGCCACGGCGAGTTTGTGGAGCGAATGAACAAGGTGAGTATCGATCGATAAATGGTGTGGAGTACGGTATAATTCCAGGCGGAAGACTCGATTGAGATCATCTCCAAGTACATCAGCAGCGGGCTATTCGACTCGAAGAAGGTGGGAAGATTGCATAGGGATGATGCAACCGGGGATACAGTATACTCCAAAATCGATCCTGCAATATATTGATTTTTCTCTTTAGACCTCTCCTCCGCTGCCCTCCGGTCTCTCGCCCATCTCCTTCGTCATCCTCGTCCTCCAAGCAATCACCGTTCCATCAGGTAGGTTATTCTTTCCGGAGACGCGTTGCGGTAGCGTAGCGGCTTGCTGACTACGGTAGAGTTCAGGCGGTCGTCGACTCGTCCAAGAAGCGAGCTGCCTCTAATCCGTTCGAGACCGAGGAAGAGTCAAAGAAACCTTTCGGATGAACCGGACAACCCTTTCTATTAGAGTTTGGGATTGGAGTAATTAATTGGATCGGATCTCCTCATTTCGCATGTTATCTTGTCAGCCGACTGGTATGGACAGTGTGTGAAATGGAGATCTTGTTCAAATGGTACCCGAATTTGATACTCTTCTTTCTACTGAGCTATTTTGTTTGATATTTTGTACAGAAAATGTGTAGAGAAAGAGTGCAATTGAGTGTATTTTATTGCAAAAGCTGACATAGTATTTATTCACTTTTGTAAACTGTGATATTCAATTTATATCTGTAAACTGAGCGAATACGGAATGGTAATAATGATAATAATAAACATATTTTCGTTGTACTCTAGATACATGTGTCTAAATTGAAGAAAAACGTAACATACGAAAAGTGAA
>BTSY01000107.1:0-29298 GCA_036245785.1 Pristionchus fissidentatus
GGGTGGAGCCAAGTTGAGTGCCGCGCATTTGTCACAGTCGGACAACAATTCGCTACCCGTGGAATCGATTATTTTCTCCCAATACAGTTCTCTAAGCAAATAGACTGACATTGAATATTGGATGGTAGCATCGTAGTTAAATCCTTGAGGACACAATCTTTATGTTCGAGTTTTCCGTTATCTTCTAACAACGCACAATATGATCACTTTTCCCGGTATTTTTATGTTTTATTACATCGATATATTCATGAACGCGCGGTATTCGCAATGGCGTTCGGTCTGTCGCTTCATAGTATTAGTATCATGCAACCTTAGTCAGGCCATTCTCCTGGTGTTGTTAACTGCTTCTTAAGGATGTGTCAAGCCACATGTCGATATCCACTAAAATGACACTAAAATGACGCCGCATCAATATTTTAAATATATTCCAGTGCATTAATTAATTACATATTCAGTCCTCGACATCTACGACAACACGCACTCGCGCCGCACGCCCTTCCTCGGTCTCGTCGCGTCCAACGGCACCAAAGGTATACGGTAGATGGGTAATTGGATACGGTAGCTAATTTGAAGTATACGGTAGATAGGGGAATTGGGTAGGGTCGCTTGGTTTGGATTATACGGTAGATGGACGTGATCTATATGTATACTATTGAGTAGTCTGTGACATTTGGTAGGAATAGATGTATGTATACGGTAGATCGATGAAAGCATAAATACAGTAATTCGACGTGTGACAACATTTCTGAGCACGTTACTTACAATTACAATCGTTTATTCCGCCAGGGTTAGGGGATTCGTGTGAGTTCGTTGTAGATTGTCGATATTAAGCATTAAGCGCTATATTTCAATTCATTTATCTCAGCAACACATAATAAGAACTTTGTGGGAGTGGATAGTTAGACGAGTGTTTAATGTGTAATGAGGTAATTCGTTATTCCTTTCAGTTTTCAACAATGACAACAACGGCGAGACGCACAGTCTGGACAGCTGCAGGCTGTAGTAAGCAAACTTGACATTTTAAAATAAAATAAATTGTTCTACATATTTAATCATGTTTACATTAGAGCAAAGATGCTGGTACCATCATTCCGCGGAAACCGGTGTACTTTAACTGAGCGACGCGAAACCAGAGTTCACCGGCGACTTTTGTATACATGAAAAATACGTGGTTTGTGCGCAATACCCTCGAACTATATTTATTTTAACAGTTATTGGATGTAGTCTGTACATGGTAGTAAGCGTGCGATTCGTTTTTTTTTAAATTTCAATGTTTTATGTGTTCCGTATCTCATTTATGGTTGTACGAGAGATCATTCACTACACATTAGATCAAGAGATTCACTTCTTTTTTTTCTAAATGCGATGAAACCACTTTTCACCAGCGCATCCGGCTGAAAATCTAGTTGCGCAACTTGTGATTGGTACTCTCAACTAGAGTGCGTTATTCGGGTCGGGTAATAGAGGAATGACCGGTACCTTTTCCTCATTTTGCGCGAAATGCGTCGACCCGACACCTTCGCTAAATTACCCGATACCTTTTTTGCTCCGGTGTTCTTAGATCAACCATAACAGCTACATATCTATCATAAATAGTGAATATGGACATGATAATGGTGCGAGAGCTTGTAAGACGTTGTCGAGCTCTTAGACAAGGCTTTACCGCGGTTTCAAAGTCGTGTATTTTCCATGTATTTTCATTTGAAAAGTTGATTGGCATGTTTAGAAGAAGAAAAAGTTTTCTGACGATTTTGTGGCGATTCAATTCCGAAATTGAAGGTTTTTTGTGTTGCTCTGGAAAGAAGAAAATTATCATACAAAAAAAGGAATAATTGAACATGAAGTTACTATTTATGGCATTTCGGTAAACATGTTTGTACACAAGGGTGAAACAACAATTCTGAAGGATAAAAGTTAAGATGAGAGTAGAAAGTGGAAGTGTGATAGGAAAGAAATGCGAGAGATATCACTATCGGATCTGTCATCAACAGAAATATCCATGGGGAGAGGAGAGAGGCGGAAAAACTTAAATAGTTACAATTTGAAACAAAAGAGTTTCTTAATCATTTTTCGATTGTGACTCATGGGCAAAATAAATAAAAATGTTCTAATACTTATTTGCGGACAATAAAAATAAATCTCACCGTGTGTTAGCTGAAGGTGTGTTCTTCTTGACGAGAGAAGAGACCATCCTCGAGGAAGGAGAGCGGTCGAAATGATAGGGAAGATGCTAATTAACATGGGGGAAGTATAGTCAACCAAATTCATAGTCAAATGAACTCAATCGAAGCTGTTTTCATGTGCCGGAGCAAAAAAGGTATCGGGTAATCGAGCAAAGGTGTCGGGTAATGCCTCCTAATCATTCCGAGCAGGCGGGTCAAAAAGGTGTCGGGCCGTCTCACTTTCCGCACTCTACTCTCAACTTGTTTGAATCAGGACGATTAATGATATGATTCATTTTTCTTTTTTCTATCAGAATTGTGAGCATAGAGTAATAACCTGAATGTGGATTGTAGGGGGGGGGTGACAATTCCGCAACCGACATTTCGGCAACCGACATTTCCGCAACGGCATTTCCGCAACCGACATTTCCGCAACGGTCATAACTCGGTCAGGAGTGAGCCTAGCGCTATGGGAGTGGTACCATTGTGATCAGCATCAGTTACTTAAGATTTCATTAATTAATTAATTAATTAACATTATTAATGAGATGGCCTAGCGCTATGGCAGTGGTACCATTGTGATCGGCATCACTTAATTAAGATTTACTAATTAATTAATTAACATCCATCTCATTAATAATGTTAATTAATTAATTAATTAATGAAATCTTAATTATCTGATGCTGATCACAATGGTACCACTCCCATAGCGCTAGGCTCACTCCTGACCGTTGCGGAAATGTCGGTTGCGGAAATGCCGTTGCGGAATTGTCACCCCCCCCCCCCGGATTGTATCATTATGCTACGGTTACGCACAAATCGCGTGCATGGAATTGCACCTCACCAGGTGAAGCCGGGTTTCATCATATTCTTATCACTGAATTATGTTTCATCATTTCATTCAGTCACAGCGCTCTAAGGTGAATAAATATAGTGTTCCTTTTGCTCAGTGACGCGGATTCGATGGTGCGCCAGGGCTACGATCAGTACGCGCGAGAGAGCATCGCCGTCCATATCGAGTACCTGCCCGGCAACATGGCTATCTACTACAAGTACGGTATTTATTGATTTACGGGGACGCAGTATTGATTTATTTGTGATTGACGCTGGAGTTGTACGCTATTGATTGGCTAGGTATAGCCATAGGTCGAAAGGTACGTTAAAAACGACGAAGCCAACCCGCATTTTGAATTTTTTTGTGGAAAAATGGAAACACAACCCGCATTTTCGATTTTTCATGCCAATTTTTGACAAACCCAACCCGCATTTTCGACTTGCCGCAACGCACCCTTTCGACCTATGGGTATAGCGTATGACTACCACTAGTACGGCATTTATTGATTGACTAGAAACAATGTTCGTTCATTGTCGTCCGGGTTACGGCTGCGGTTAATTGCTGGCGGAGTGGTATGCTATATATTCGACTCTATCGAATGCGAATTCGTACGGTGGCTAACGAAATTTGTGTAATCAATAATTGCTCCTGCAGGCTGGAGAAGGATCTCGACTGGCAGCACTGCCTCACCTACAAAAGTGAGTTGTTTTAAGGGGGACTACGGTAGCGAATTGGAAGTAATCGATAAATGCGAAGATTTGTATTTGGTTGGGGCTTTGCAATAGCCCTGTTTGAAGATATTGTAGATATCCATAGTTCTGGAAATATTCGGCGCCTGTTGCAAAGTTTAAATCAATTCATTTATCTCAGCAACACATAATAGGAACTTTGTGGGAGTGCATAGGTAGATGGTTGACATAGGTAGAAGGTTGCATAGGTAGATGGATAAATCGAGTTAACCCTTGATCTAGTTGCATTCGACACCGTAATGACCACTCTCCAACCTACCGTAATCTCAGACATCTTCATTCCCAACTACTTCTACCTCGGAGTGTCCGCGTCGACGGGCGACCTTACGGCGCAGCAGGACCTCATCTCGCTCAAAGTGTACGGTATTCTAAGAATTTTATTTTATGTTACACTCACAACATCAGCAAAAATATATTAGAGAATTGCTCAATACCAATGTATGGGAATGTTTTTAAAAAAATGTGAAGAAGGAGAGGTGCAGTACGGTTTTAGAGCATAGTAAAAAAAATTCTTGGGAGAGAAGTTGGGTTGTCCACTACGAGAAAATGCATCTAGTGAGCCACGTTCCTCTTATTGGCGTGTTGTGTCAGCCGTGAAGAAATCTATCCCCATTCCAGCTTTGATCTGCCTGTTGACCTGACGGTGAAAGCGCGAACCACCATGCACTTTGACAAGACGGGAGCAGCAGAGGCCGGCGCCAAGACCCAGACCGAGGGAGGCAAGGTACGATAGATCGATAAGTGACGGAATACGGTAGAATTATTTATTTTGTTTTCTGGATTAATACATTATTTTGTCTACAGGATCTCAATCACAGAATATTCATTCCCTGATCGTGCATTTTTCCTATTGCGTCTGAAACCGCAATTACATAGGTGGATAAGGCCTCTAGCTTTGTAATTCACGGGGATTCTGGTAGATTTAATATTAATGGTCTAAACCAACTCTTTGTAACCAATGCACACCACTCACCGTGCCTTTCTTTTGCTTGCTGAAACCTAAATCTGGTGGTATTGACTGCGCTTTACGTTTATTGCCCAGTGTCTGTATTTCGTTTTCGATCATCCTTGGGTAGGAACCGCGTGCATTTCTAGTATCTAGGCGGTCGTTTTCTGCAATCATCCAAAATTGGAAAATACCACACAATAAATGTGCGCTAGCGGAATCTTATACAAATTATACAAATTTATACACGTTATACAAATTCACGAACTCTAAATAAAAATCTAAATAGTGGCCGTTTTCCCTATTTTCTCTCTCTGCACACGCACGAAAGAGCCTCACCCGGCTGATGAATGTTTCCGTATTGCGTGGCAAAGGATAGCGAACTACTGATTTTGATAGTACGTGGTGGAAAAACAGTATTGCTATGAAAATTCTATATTTCTCTAATTTCTCTTTCTCTGCGCACGAGGTGCCCCACCCGCTAGATGGGGGGGGTTGCGGTATTGCTTGGTAAGAAACAAGGAAAGAACGGTATTTACTAGTTCTGCTTCGTGTTGGAGAAATGTGTATTTTAATGCATTTTCCCTCTATTTCTCTTCTTCTTTTCAGATTCTCTCGGTCATCTTCTTCTCGGTCGCTTTTTTCATTGTGATTGGCGGCGTCGCCATCATCCTCAAGCCCGACCTCCTGCCCGGCTCGAGTGCATCGATCGATAAACAGAAGCGATTCTACTGATTACAGTATCCCCCTCCCAATCGGTAGCCGATCGATTACTGCCTTTTCTCTCTTCCTCTTTGTTTGTTGTTGAAAACGCTACGCGTTAATCGAAAGTTGTCCCCCCGGCAGGTCTGGAGACATCGTTATGCTAATGTTTGCTTTGCTGTTCAGGCCGCTTTAGGAGACGGTTTTCCCCTTTGTATGTGAGATCAGAATGACCCGACAGGCGCCGCACCTTATCTTATCACTGTTTTTTATCACGCTATAAGGGTCAACAACTGTGTGTTTGTAGACCCCTTCTAGCCCCTCCCTCTCTCTCTCTCTCTCTCTCTCTCTCTCTCTCTCTCTCTCTCTCTCTCTCTCTCTCTCTCTCTCTCTCTTCATGATGATGCCATCCACTGGACACGAGAACTCTTTCGCAATATTTACCCGTTTATTCCAAATCTACAGAAAGGGCTCAGGGCGAGAGAGTGTGCAAAAGTTAGAGAGCCTCTCTCGATTTCACACGCTCACTCACTCTAAACCCGTTTCTGTGGGATTGGAATCGTGTGGGTAGCTATGACCGCGCGCTCTCGTCGTTTTCTCTGTTTTTATTCACTTTCAAAAGCTATTTGTGAAAATTCGCTCCACTTTTTCTGTCCGCCCGCTGAACACGATCAAGAAGTATAAAGATTTTACGGATTCAATGTGTCATTTCTGCGCAAGGAATAACGGGGAAGGAAAGAGCAAGAATTTGAGAAATTTCCCCCAATGATTCAGCACTTCTGATCATGCACGAGAGGCGTGGCTTCGAAAAGGGAAAGGAGGGGAATATATTAGCAAAGCAAATCAAGGGGTGCGGAAAGTGCCCAGGTGGTTCCTCGTTTCGGCCCCACTACTTCCTTTCCTATCTCACACCCCGGAGTGATTTCAATTCTTCTTCATTGCTTTAGCTAGGGTGTGGCCTATGACTGGTTGATCCAGATAGGGAGGAGGAGGGAGGATTAGAAAGACCACTCGTAGAGAGAGAGCGAGAGAGAGAGAGAGAGAGAGAGAGAGCCTTGACTGTTTTGCAAGGTGTCACTGTTTTGCTGTTTGGCGTCACATGAAAAAGCTTAACATTCTTTCCCGTCACACTACTATCCCCCTCTTTCATGTATTGCCACGTATTTATCTCTTCTGAAACGTTGTTGCGTTGATTTCACAGTATTCTCATGGATCTGTTTACACGGCTTTATGGCAAAATACTAAAAGAGAATTCGTGGTGAGACCATTGCCGTTTACATGCTATTTTCGCACTCTCATATTGTCTTTCACAATTTGCATAGACTCGCCAGAACGCCGTGCTTTACTGTACTACTGCATTTCCCCCCCCCCCCCCCCAAAGCTTCCTCTAATGTTATGCTGCGCAAATTTCATCAGGGAAATTTCCCAATCAAAAGGTGGAAAACTCGCGTAACTCAGCTCTATCTGAACGAAATTTCTCCTATCAAAAAGGAAAATGTTCCAAACGTGTTTTACCATCTCTGTATCAAATAGGGAAGCTGTAGCTTGACAACGAAAAGAGTTATGCAAAGGTGGATAAAACGGGTTTCCACTTTCCACCCATGAAATTTGCGCAGCATTACAGTTCATGTTATAAATACTATACTACCGTATGTCTCCGCGTTTATTCATACCTCTACGTCATATCCCTGATCATGCAGCTGCCTCGCCTTTTCGTACAATAACGTGTAAGGAAATCGGGTGAATAATCAGCGGGCGGCGGGGGCTGAGTAGGCGCCCTTTTGTCAGGAGAGAGAGAGAGAGAGAGAGAGAGATAGGAAGAAAGGTGTTTTCACGCTCCGCAGTTATGGTGGTCAGGCGGCGCGTTGAGTCAGTCACTGATTGCATTTAGCACCCTTTTTTTAGATCTTTGCGCCGAACACCCCTCAAGTTACCGTAGTTCTATGCAGTTTTCGTGTAGCACGGGCACTATCACTCATATCAGAGATGTCAGATCAAGTCGCAATGTTGTTTGACACAGGAAACACGAGCGCGCCGGGTCATTTCCTCGTATTTGCTTATCTCTGAGACTATTGCCTAGTAGGGATGCAAGTTCGGTATTCGTCTTACGGCTTTTAGGCTAGGCGATATATCGGTATTACGGCTGAAAAGGCGAAGTGTCAGACAAAAAGAGATTTCCCGAGGGTGTGCCCAATACCGAACATTTACATTTTACATTTGAACAACTTTATCAGCTGGTTTTGGGTGTTAAAGCTGGGTTGCCATGAGAGATCTCCATTGCTTGCGATCGTTTCTTGCGAGTTGCACGAATTGTGGTCCAGCAGCGTTGACGAAATCATCTCTCCATCTCTTTGCCGGTCGGCCTCGCTTCCTCTTCCCTCTTGGGGTCCAATCGAGCATCTTCCGATTCCACCGATCATGGCTACCGAACAGGCATTTCTATTGCCTAGTGATGACGCGACACCGCCTGTTTTCCTTTCTCACACAGTCTTCGCAAGTTTGTTTGCACTCCGTTCTTCCTCCTTTTCGATTTCCGCACATTCGAAAAAAGCTCTTTCTCATTGCGCAAACGCTTTTTCCTCCATATCAAGCTTAAGGGGTCATCATCTGAGAATCTGAGCATGAGTAAACCGCAATCTCTACTAACTTTTCCAGAAGTTTACCTGCTTCCCACTGCGACCTGAGAGTTCTTGTAGAGAGATCCATTTCTTGAGTGCGAAAATATCATGTCAATCGGCGATGGATTCTTCACTAATCAACATTCTGCCTTTACACCAGATCTTCTGGAAATTTTGCCCGAAACTCAGGGTCTTTCTTTGCCCAACACCGGATCTTCTGTAGTAGATGGAATGGCGAAACTAGTGTCAGCTGAACTCTGCGAGTGACGAGTAGTCTGTTAGAGTAGGCAGTCAGGAGAGTTGACAGGCGGCCGAGAAATTGCGCGAAAAGGAGAGAATGCAGAGAGCGAAAACTGTCCGAAAAGAGCATTTGCCCACTAGAGAACGGGGCAGAGAGTAAGGAAAGAAGGGAAAAAGGAGATGAATGGGTGATTCAGAGATGGGTAAGGGAGGGGGAAGAGGAGGGAGAGGGAATCGTTCTGTCGGCCAGATGTTGGCCGGCTCTGTGCGTTTTCTCACCCTGATTTCACCATTTTTCTCCGATTTCCCCATTTCACAGTCCATTGGCGCCGGGTGTTAGATGTTTACACTTGGCTTGAGACTGGATAGTTCGGTCTGTGCTAAACTTTACAAAATGCGTGTGGGAAAGTGAGATTCCTTTCTGGATGGTTTAACAAAGTTTCGAAATGATTTGAAGTGTAAATAAAGCAGTTTGCAATGAGATGGGAACTAGACTGTGAAAGTGTGCGAAACAGAGAGTGCACAAGGGTAGGTCAAAAAGTGTCAAGCCCCCTTCTTTTCCCCCTCGTTCCAGTTGTTCAGCAGTGCCTTAGGGCGGATTATGCTCCAATCACGCCTAGTTGATGCTTACTGCAGGCAACCCTGCATTTCAGCGCTCAATTGTGCACTAATTTATCAGAGAATTCACTCGCTCTGAAAATGTTGTCAATTGAAATTTAAAATATTTTGCCTCTCCCTAACGAATCGCGTGTAGTCAAACGCCTCCGCCCGTTCCGGTTGTTCTCCTCCAGTGCCTGAGGGAATTATGAAGAAGGGCTCTCGATTATCGTTTCTTGTCTTTCGCCAATGAGCAAAAAGAGTTCGTGCGCGTGTTTCCGCGCCGATTGTTTGCTCTCTGTTCATTGACACTCCGCCCTCAAGCATTCCCTGTCTTCTACTCTCAGGCATACTAATTAGTTGATTAGGATTACTGTAATCGTTTATCGATTAGAGCAGCAAAAAGTCGCTCTGCGATGTTCTGTTCCCTACACGGCCGTGGCTAATTGTACTCATTTTGGAGAAGCACCGTGTTCCCGCCGCGATTGTTCTTATAACGGTAGTGGAATATCGATTTGTTCTCAGAATGGGTCAGAAGCAGTCGTACGAAGTGTCCAAGGAGGCGTCCGCCGTCAAGGCCGATCGTTCGGGAGAGCGCCGAGGATGAGATCAAGGCAAACATATTATCGATTTTTAAAATAAAAAAGAAACAGATCATTTTAAAATGTTTAAACAATATTGTATTCCTTGTAAAGATGGACAATCGGGAACATCAGCACACTCATTGTAAAATCTATCTAGATTATGATCTAGTGAAGCATATCTGAAATTGGCACATTTTTTGAATAAGTACGTCAAAGCTTGATGTAAATTCCACTTCCCCCGCCTTTCAATACATCGGGCCAAAAATGTGCATACATTTACAAGCGCCCAGTGAGGCGTATATTATTTCCTCATTACTAAATGATTTAGTTTTAGATGCAGAAGGCGTCTCGCGACCCGACGGACGCGCCTGTAATCACTCCCACTGGCACGCCCAAGCAGGGGAAGAGAGCGGTCGGAGGGGCTGCAGATGCTGCAAATATTGAAGTTGCTGCAGAAGAGCAGAAGGTGAGTGGGAGTCACTCAATGACTATGAAAAGATAAAGGTGAAGGTGTTGCCATCATAATATGCAACATCGAGAAAGCACGCTTTTATTTTGAAGCTGTACACTTTAAGAATAAAAACTGGAAATTTATTTTTTATGAATGAAAAGTATTTAATTGCAGCACGAGGAGCGAAGCATCGACGAGAGCGTGCGGAAGGTTGAGGAGGAGGAAAACACCGTGCATGTGAGTGCCATTTTTCATTTTTTAACCCAACGAAGATGTAATTTCATACGATGAAATTGAAGAGATCACGTGAAGGAAATATAATGGACGGTTATATTTATTTGTTAAACCTGCAAGGCTTCAAAAAAAAAACGAATTTTTGTGTTCTTGTTCCATATAAAAAGGCGCTGAAACATATTCACGCGAACAAAAGAGCTGTTGTTAGTCACTGTTTCTGTCCAATTCTAACATTTCAAGAGCTGGCGAACAAGAAATTTTAGGAAATGTCGGGAGAGAAAGGAAAAATCGATATGTTCAGATTCTACCGTACTCTGAGGGCGAACTGGCTACGATCCACAACATTCTCGTAACGGATGAACCGAAGGAGACTGCGGTTCAGGCAGTCGCTGCTCATTAATCGACCAACCCGCCGTATCCACTACCTACCGTATCCTCTAAACTATCGTATTTGACAAGATACCGTATCCTTTCCACAATAACTCTCAGCTTTTCCTGTGATGACATACTTTTCTGAAACCCACCTTCTCAAATTATGCTCGTAACCCCCCTCTTTCACGTGTACCCAACCACGACCCATGCTCATGATAAATTATCTTTTTTCGATGTGGCGTTCTCACATTTCACATAATTCGAGATTTCGTTACTTTGCAGTTTAGATTGTTAAAGCTCACTGCGTGACTGCTGCATGTGCTAATTAATTGGTACTTCGTTGTTTTCCTACTAGACATGCAAGTGCTGAAACACAAGTTAGCCGGGACACGACCCCTTCGCCTTCTCTAACCTGTCATACCTTTTGCGAAAATATCTGGTGCGAACAACTCACTTCTGTGTACAAATGGACAAGTCGAACGCGAAGAACACGATGAAAACTATTTCACCTGGATAACTTTAAGATTGGCCGCTCATAAAGAACGCGTGAAACTAGAAAGACCCTTCCATTTCCGAATTTTCGCAAACATATTTTTGATGGCATTTGATTTGAAGATAAAAGTAAGCTAATAACAACAATAGATAGAAAGGGGCTAAAAATGGTTCAGGTAGAAACACAACTTTCGGACCATTCGTGCTCACATCATTCCATTCCGGTCAACCTTCCAGAAAGGCCTTTGGAGTGAGAGAGCGTGTGAAATCGAGAGGGACTCTCTCACTTTTGCGTGCTCTCTCGTCCCAACCCTGGTCTGTAGGTTTGGAATCATGTGTGCTTTTGTCTCTTCCGTGATTCCTTCGTGGAGAGAGAGGGAAGACAGTGATGAATATTGAATATAATTTA
This sequence comes from Pristionchus fissidentatus, assembly GCA_036245785.1. Taxonomy (NCBI): domain Eukaryota; kingdom Metazoa; phylum Nematoda; class Chromadorea; order Rhabditida; family Neodiplogasteridae; genus Pristionchus; species Pristionchus fissidentatus. The sequence continues at coordinate 11,392 of BTSY01000107.1, forward strand.
TCGTTGACTAAATTTCATTGACGAAAAAAATATCAACGTTTATAGCGGGTCCAGTGAACATGCAGCTAAAACTTCACCTTTTTTTCCCTCAGAATTCCTAATCACCACCTGCATACGCATACGCGCCCACAATTGCACAACACGGGACTAACAGGCTCAAACATTGTTTGGGTGAACTGACAGCAAGCAGTGATGACGTAGTCATCTGTCCATCTCGTGACGGGCCTTCCTATTATTCTGATCATCTAATCGATATCACAAATTGATTCTGTATTCCAACTGACTGCGCCCTCGCAGTGGACGATGCTCACAAATATTCATGCGGTCGTAGATCAGTAACTGTACACACCACATACCAATTGAATCGATTTATCAAGTGCTTTCCATAGCCTCTTCCAGGTTCGCATATCGATACATGTTCGTCAGTTCTACTTCCTTCCGCGGGAGAGGCTCGATTTTGATTTTCTTACACCGACAAATAATGAGTACTGCTCTCCTATAAGGAGAAATGAGAACGAGAGTGAGGAGGGCGAGCCATATCGAACTGTTCTCTCTGATGACCATCTGAAATTTAATTAAAATTATTGAATATGCACCCTGAGATCAAATTGCCAGGATAACGCTCTCCAAGGTTTCCTTTCTTAGAGAACGTTCTCCAACTCTCGTCCATCAGCACGCGTTCTCTTTTTGTTGAGCAAACGAGACATCGCTTTGAATGAAGCGGTCAGAGAACTGTTCTCTAAGAAAAAACTTTGTACCGTTACTTGATAAAAAAGCGCGTGCGAAATGACAATTTGTCCAAAAATGTGACAAAAAACGACAAATGGATGAAGCTCGTCGTTGTGTGTCTCTACGGTCACAATTTTATGGAATTTTATAGTTTTCATTGTGCTTTTTCATTCTGTGTTTTTAAAATAATAATTTTAATTAATAAATAATGAAGGAATACGCTAATTTTGATTTGAGCACCTCCCCGCTCTCGCTGGTGGAATTGTGGTGTGGCGCAAATCGCGACGGTGTACTGTAAATCAAATCGTCAAGCTGTCCTGTTTTTTTGGCAAGTAGCCAACTCTCACGGCTTCTCTCGAATTTTGTTTTGTTTGGCCCCCTATGAGAGCTGGTTCACGGTTGCACCACCTCGCGTTCTGTTCCGAAACGAGTCTGCCAGTTTGTACACTGCAAAACCATCATGTTTCCTCTCATTTCTTTCAATATTTTTGGGCCTATTGCATGCGTTCCTTGTTTCCGACTGTTTCCCCAGCTGCTTGCGCAACTCTGCCGCTGTTCTGATTGTGCGCCGTTGTTTTTCGCACACTTTCAAATCACATAATTCCGCGTAATTGCAGGATCGGTCGGGGACGAGTGCGCGGCTGGCTCGACTACGTCAAATATGGACCGCCGCTATATCAGATGGGTCCTTTTTATAAGGACCGTTATACAAATAATGAATTTTAATTAAATTTCTTTGGACTGATTAGGTTTTGAGTTGCTAAAACTACCTAGAAAAAGGTGGTCGAGCGTGTCTAGATAGGAATCGCTCTCTATCTTAACAGTTTCCCTGAACGTTTGCCAAAGATATTACAAGTATAATGAATAATTTTACCAGTTCTGGTTGTGAAGAAAGGAGAGTTTATGAATGAGGCTAAAAATAGTATCTTTATAATACTTATTTCGGTGTTGGCTTGTGCGGAACTTTGCAGTTCCCCCGGTGTCTGCCCGCCCCCTTCCGTGCTCGTTTCTCTCTCTCTCTCTTGGACCTTCCGCCTGCTCTCTTCATTCGTCACTGTTTGTTTATTTTGTTTGTGATTTCGAGATTTAAAAATGTGATTATAAATCTTTATTTGGTTTATGACAATCGATAATTCAAGAGTATTTCAAGTTTGATACATGGTACTTTAGTCATGAATGGGCAATCCCCCCTTATCCACAATTTGCTGCAGCTTCGTCTGCATGTGCTTGATGAGGTTTTGGCACAGGGGAATAGTCACTTTCTCGGCCCAGAATTTCTTCACTGCTTCCTCCAGTTCCTGAATTCCGCTCATCCTATCCGCGTTGACGTGTTTCTTCATCAGTGCCCAGATTGTTTCCACAGGATTCAAGTCTGGGCTCTCTGGTGGCCACAACTCAGTCTAAAATATGTCTTTTTTGTCATTGCAGATTTCTTTTAAGAACTATATAGCTTTGGCGGTAGAATAAATTTGTATCCATACCGGGATATTCTCGTTCTTCAAGAATCGCTTGGTAGATTTCGAGATGTGAGCTGGTGCCGAATCTTGCACCAATATCCCGATGGGTCCGTACACTTGCCTAAGATTAACGTGATTAACAGTCAGTCAAAATGAGAATAGTGTTGATTATATATCAATTTTCGTACCACGATACGTAGTAAATTATGTTCGGAACAAGAGGAATAAATTAATTTGAAATTTCCTGACTTTCTCCACTCGACATAGTTGTGGTAGAGAATTCGCTGGTATGTGGGAGAGTCGACACGCGCAGCATCATCACCAGTTAGAATGATGAGATCGGAGGCGCCGCGCCACGAAATCGATCCCAAAAAGAGCAACTGGGAAGATTAGTGAAAAACTGTTAGATATTGGAAATCACACCTTCACTGGGTATTTGGGTGCACTTTGAACTGCATGGGCTCGATCACGCACGAAAATAGTTTTGGAGGTCTTTTCCAAGTAGATCCAACTCTCGTCACTCAAGGAGTGAGTCAAAAACTGCTCGTGGTTGTCGAGCGCTCTTTGACAGTTGTCCACTCGAACTAATCGATTTGCGAGACGGACCATGTGGCCGTACCGCAATCGAAACCTGCGGAATCCCAACTCATCCCTCCACACGTGTAAAACGTGCTCACTCACCTGGAATACAGTGGTTTAGTAATTATCGATTTTTTTATGAATAGGGAGATTTAAGAGCGATTTATTCTCGTTGCAGTACGATAGTTATTGATTTTCTATGGACTACGGTAGTTATATATTTTCGTTGCAGCACGGTAGTTATTGGTATTCGTTGCAGTACGGTAGTTATCGGTTTTTGATGCAGTACGGTAGTTATTGATTTTCTATGGTCTACGGTAGTTATCGATTTTTGATGCAGTACGGTAGTTATTGGTATTCGTTGCAGTACGGTAGTTATCGGTTTTTGATGCAGTACGGTAGTTATTGATTTTCTATGGTCTACGGTAGTTATCGATTTTTGATGCAGTACGGTAGTTATTGATTTTCTATGGTCTACGGTAGTTATCGATTTTCGTTGCAGTACGGTAGTTATTGATTTTTATGGAATACTGTAAACGCCTCACTTTGAGATCCGTTTCCGTCTTGATGACCTCGATGATCTTAGTAACAGTGATGGTTCCGTTCTTCTCGTACAACTTCTCGATGAGCTGTCTCACAGTGGGGTGCAAGTCTTTGGGTACGGTAGATGGAGAGTACGGTTTGGGACGCTTCTCCTTCCGATTCAGTTGGCGACGCACAGCGGATTCGCTCAATCTGATCTCCTTTCTTGTCCACAGGAGTCGCGAAATCTGCTTACAGGTAAGCCCGTCATCTCTCCATTGTTGAATGTCGTCACGAGGGTGGTACCCCATCGAAATTCTGAAACAATAGGTTTCTGTCGAATAGAAAAATCAATTGTGCGAATAAAAAAAAGGATAATCAATAATGAGTAAGGCAGATCAAAGATCAACACGAAAGATCAAAGATCAACACGAAAGATCAAAGATCGACATGGTAGATGATTGATGGATACGATAGATCAATAATAGATACGGTAGATCAATAATGGATACGGTAGATCAATAATGGATACGGTAGATCAATAGCGGGTACGGTAGATCAATAATGGATACGGTATATCAATAGCGGGTACGGTTGATCAATAATGGGTACGGTAGATCAATGATCATAGAAAAGAAGCACAATGATCAAAAATATTGATTAAGTCATTCAAGATTCATTAAAAAGACAGTCGAATCTTTGCCGATGTTGAAACAGTTGGAATCGATGCAGACATATCCCCTATTTGCATGCGTCTGTGCATGATAATCTACTGTTTTGCATGCTGATTAGAGTCATTTCCACTTACAATCTTCTCCGAGATCTGCCTTTATTGTGATTGCTCAGTTCTTTTTAATTTGTTATTTTTCTCACAATTTCGTTCAATCTATTTATTCAATGCAGAATGTGGTGGCTCGTTCTTTTATCGACCACGGCTGGACCAGAATGGGAAGTTGTCGATGAGGACCTCATTCGGGGTCCCGGGCAAGTGGGACAATCGATTCGAGTCATGCATCCGTCCAGGGATCCGACACTTGAGAGACTCGGTATCCTCAAGTACTCAGATAAAGGCAAGAAGAAAGTGGAGGCAGAGAGAAATCGAAGATTGCAGCCAGGACAAAATACCCCGCCCCCTAAAAGGAAAAGCAAAGTAAGTGCTGACCTATAATCTCACAATATTTTGAATATTATTAACTCAGGTTCGATTTGCCTCCGGTCCTGCTGCGTCCTCTACAACCCCTTTCCTCCCGATTACTGTAGCCCCGCCCACTATGTCTACCGTACCCTCCTCCTTCCCGATTACGGTAGCGCCGCCCACTATGACTACCGTATCCTCCTCCTTCCCGATTACGGTAGCGCCGCCCACTATGACTACCGTATCCTCCTCCTTCCCGATTACGGTAGCGCCGCCCACTATGACTACCGTATCCTCCTCCTTCCCCATTACGGTAACGCCGCCCACTATGACTGCAGTATCATATCCGGCCAATAGCACATTAGCGAGTTTGCCTGGTTCGGCTTCTCTATCTCATGCCTCTTCTTCCGTTGCCCCTTCTGCTCTCCCCACCTTGTTTCCCACTCTGTCCACTCCGTATCTCCATCCTAGCAGCACCCAAATACCCGCTCAACTAGCTGGTCCACTACAATCGATCACTCCTATCACTGCTCTCACGCAACAGGCAGCTACTGCAACAACAGGTAAATATATTGAAGTTGATTATTACGTTGATACCATACAGTACTATGCGCCTAACTTACCGTACTATGCGTCTACCGTACTCGTATGCGCGTATACCGTACTTGTAGGCGCGTCTACCGTACTCGTAAGCGCGTCTACCGTACTCGTCTACCGTACTCGTAGGCGCGTCTACCGTACTCGTAGGCGCGTCTACCGTACTCGTATGCGCGTATACCGTACTTGTAGGCGCGTCTACCGTACTCGTAAGCGCGTCTACCGTACTCGTCTACCGTACTCGTAGGCGCGTCTACCGTACTCGTAGGCGCGTCTACCGTACTCGTAGGCGCGTCTACCGTACTCGTAGGCGCGTCTACCGTACTCGTAGGAGCGTCTACCGTACTCGTCTACCGTACTTGTAGGCGCGTCTACCGTACTCGTCTACCGTACTTGTAGGCGCGTCTACCGTACTTATACTCCACCCCTACAGTATCGGCAAAAACATCTACCGTATATTTCAGATCCCGCGGTGTTTCTTCTCATTCAGTCAGTCAACGAGATGCGTCGTGACGTCTCTGTGCTGGCCTCAACACTGAGCAACTTCATCCTTTCCTACGGTCCACTACTCCATACTGCAGTAAACGAAGCGCGATCAGCATCCAACGAGGTACTAAATATAGATTTAGCAATTTGATCGTTTGAAAAATAATCGATAATTACAGGTTTCGGGCATTGCATCAAAATTGGAAAAGATTCAAAAGCAGGGTGAGGCGACGGCGATCACACTGGACACACTCGTAGCTACAGCACCTCGCCAGAACGGTAAAGAATTAATTTGAAAGTAATCTAAATACTATCCGCATACAGTAACCAAATTCGGCTACCGAATGTTAAGCTCAATCAATAAAGTATAGTTAATTAATATTCATCATTCCGGATCATTTTTCTATTTCAGCCTTCGTCTATGACATCTTGACGAAGGAGCAAGTCGACCATATCGACATCAATCAAAAAGTGGAAAACCTGGCTACATCATTGGAAGTGCTGCTATGGAAGCACGACAAAGCACAGATGCTGCTCAATCTCAAGTTGAGGACCGACAAGGCGCGAGTACGCTTTCTCATTGAGGTGAGACAATCATATTCTTAAAAGGAGTAATTGGATTTGAAAGTCTTATTTTCTTCAAAATAAATTGATTATCGATCGATATTTCAGGCTAGCTTACACCGACGTTCGTACTCAACACGTGACTGTCGCGACAGCGCACGGAAGAGAATCGTCCACAGAGTCAACTCCTACGCAGCGACAAGGGCACGTGAGTTGCACTCACGTGACGATAGTGGTGCAGTCCCACCCTCATCAGCACCAGCGTGTACCGTACCCTCTTCTCTGCCTACCGTATCCCACCATGTCTCCCTACCCATGGCAATGCCCAATCCATAAGCGTCCGTTGCTTCATGTGTCCCTAATTCACCTTCTCATGCTTCTCATAATACCGTAACCCAATCGATTAACTCTATGTCTCTGCCCACCCTGAATCCGTTGCAAAATGTACTTCCCTCTATTCAAATCTCTGCATCCCCTCATCAGTTCTTGGCTCAGTCCCACTCCCTTCTCTCTTCTAATAGACCTCTGACTGATTCATCGGACGACGACTCTGCTAGTTTTATCCCAACCAAGAAGATAAAGAGCGAACATGATTAGACATAACGATATTACCAATCCCATCTCATAACCCGTCTTTTGAATTGCCATTTCATGCGTTAAATACTATTGCATTATCGATTGTCATAAACCAAATAAAGATTTATAATCACATTTTTAAATCTCGAAATCACAAACAAAATAAACAAACAGTGACGAATGAAGAGAGCAGGCGGAAGGTCCAAGAGAGAGAGAAACGAGCACGGAAGGGGGCGGGCGGACACCGGGGGAACTGCAAAGTTCCGCACAAGCCAACACCGAAATAAGTATTATAAAGATACTATTTTTAGTCTCATTCATAAACTCTCCTTTCTTCACAACCAGAACTGGTAAAATTATTCATTATACTTGTAATATCTTTGGCAAACGTTCAGGGAAACTGTTAAGATAGAGAGCGATTCCTATCTAGACACGCTCGACCACCTATTTCTAGGTAGTTTTAGCAACTCAAAACCTAATCAGTCCAAAGAAATTTAATTAAAATTCATTATTTGTATAACGGTCCTTATAAAAAGGACCCATCTGATATAGCGGCGGTCCATATTTGACGTAGTCGAGCCAGCCGCGCACTCGTCCCCGACCGATCCTGCAATTACGCGGAATTATGTGATTTGAAAGTGTGCGAAAAACAACTGCGCACAATCAGAACAGCGGCAGAGTTGCGCAAGCAGCTGGGGAAACAGTCGGAAACAAGGAACGCATGCAATAGGCCCAAAAATATTGAAAGAAATGAGAGGAAACATGATGGTTTTGCAGTGTACAAACTGGCAGACTCGTTTCGGAACAGAACGCGAGGTGGTGCAACCGTGAACCAGCTCTCATAGGGGGCCAAACAGACCTGGCTCACGATTAGAACAAGAAATATAATGAAAATGAATAAATAAACAAGATTTAAATAAATAAAACAAAATTCGAGAGAAGCCGTGAGAGTTGGCTACTTGCCAAAAAAACAGGACAGCTTGACGATTTGATTTACAGTACACCGTCGCGATTTGCGCCACACCACAATTCCACCAGCGAGAGCGGGGAGGTGCTCAAATCAAAATTAGCGTATTTCTTCATTATTTATTAATTAAAATTATTATTTTAAAAACACAGAATGAAAAAGCACAATGAAAACTATAAAATTCCATAAAATTGTGACCGTAGAGACACACAACGACGAGCTTCATCCATTTGTCGTTTTTTGTCACATTTTTGGACAAATTGTCATCTCGCGCGCGCTTTTTTACCAAGTAACGGTAGAACGTTCTCCTAGCAAATTTGTTTCAGATGCACCTTGTAATATTCCAGCTTGGAGAAATTAGTCGTCTCCCCATTGATGAGGATGACGAACCACACGATGGAGTCCACTATAATGGACAGGTTATCTCAAAACTCCAGAAGGGGGTCAGGAGTGAGAGAGCTTGTGAAAATAAAACAGTTTCTTTTTTAGCATGCTTGCTCACTGTTAATCCCTTTCTTCTGGTTTAGGCTATGAAATGATGTCTTAAATTTTAAATGAAACTCGTTCTGGTCAGTATTTCGGAGAGTCTTTCCAATTATTTCTTCGTTATTATATCAAATCCTGTTGCGCCTCGAGCGTAGATAATTTATTATTATTAGTAATACTCACCGAAGAATGGCGCCAGTGTAGCCAAGGGGATAATCATATAGATGAGTAGGGAGAGCAGGCGACTTCTCGCATCTCTCACTTGTAGATCGGTGTGCCGCGCGTGGTCATAGGGAAGCTCCCTCTTGAGCACTTTAGCGCACTGAAAAGCATCTTGTCATTGCGTTGGTTTAAAAAAGTGGTCATTAGTCGAATATCAAATTTTGAGTCTTTCTGATTTTGATAGGGACCGATTGCCCTTGTTTTCCTCCACCGATCCCGCATTTGTAAATGTTTTCATGAATAAGAATTCGATGTGCTGGTGTATTCAGTGTTCACCAATGAGCATCGTCTATACACTTTTCACACACTCCATAGACCGGCCGGTGGAGAGAGTGATTTGCGAGTTGATGTACAGTAATGAAAACAGAAGCCGGCATACACGCAGAGAAGAATGTATAAATCCAGCCCCATTGTACATGAAAATGCATAACAAATGTATAATATGTCATACATTTTTCATATATTTTAGTATATGATGGGGCTGGATTTATACAGTTTTCTCTGTGTGTAATGATGCATTCATTGGACGAGATCGGCCACTCGGAATGAAATGATCTCTCGACAACGCTCAGAGATAATTTCATTCTGAGAGTGCATTCTCGTATAGACCAGTGACGCTAAATGAGCCGTTAAAATGAGTTGCGGCAATTACATTTTTTTTCTTTTCCAAGTGGGCTAGAGACATAAAATTTTAGTTCTATGGGTTGTCTTACCCTGAACACTACAAATTCAAAATTTCGTAGAATCCCGCTCTCATGGGAGCAAAAATATGAAAGGAATACACATATGTCTGTCATTCAGACACCAGCGTATAACACGCACATCTTTTCTTTTCTTTATCTGACACTCTCGTTCCGCACACTCTCTCCATGATTCCCTCTTTCTCTAAATTGATCTCGATGTTATTCTTTCTTTCTTCTATTGGTCGCACATGAAGATCTCACCCATACAATCATAACGAGCAGAGCGACGAATGCAAGGAAGAGATACAATTTGTTGAGCTCTCGAATTGCCCGAAGAATGAAACTCTCTAAAGTTTTTTTTTATTAATTTAAAGTGCCTTCACAATCTCAGGAGTGTCAGGAAAGCCGGCACCTAGCGTATTTTCCTATTGGCGCCCAGGATTTTCCCAATTGGGAAGACACACTAGACGATCGATTTTCTGACAAGCACCGAATCAATTTTTATTGAAAACAAAATGTACCGACCGCTTGTGGTGTTAGGAATGAAGGAGAGGAGACAGAAAAAGAGCGGAATCACTTGCGTCAGACTGACTACCATTCTGAAGTTTTATCACATTGTAATTGCAGTGGTATCAGAAAGAAAGAAAAAGAGTCCAAAGGTTCAAAACTACCGAGACGGAGAGTTTACGTCTCTAATGTTGCGAAAATTGAGAGATCATATCTTTCGTTTTCACACGCTTAGACAACACTCCGTCTTGATATGTTAAACTTGCGATATTTTTGTGAGTCAACTGACCTCGTAGGGAAAACAATTATCGATTCGTCATCTGAGCAGGCAAGTTTGGCGCAGTAAAGATACAGTATATGGAGGGAGATTGCATTGTAATGCACATAGTCGGAAACAATAGATTGCAGACCATCTGTCCATTTCACGAACATGCTGAATTAGTAGGTGGAACTAATGAAATAGCATTATACCTACTTATAAAAGTCGTTGGGAGATTGAAAGTTGCTTGCGAATGTCGCCAATTCAATGTACAATTTAATTAAATCTCCCAATAAAATAGGGATGAATATGCCGAGTGTTATCGTTTTTAGAAAGTCCTGAATCGAACGAGAGAATGCAGAGAAAAGGTTCTCCAAGGTTTTAGAGAACCCTATTCATTCCTCGCGCTCTCTCGTTTCGCATCGTTAAAATAGTAGGGTGGAGAAGCGTTCTCTAAGTAACGAAACTATGGAGAAACGTTCTCCTAGCAAATATGCGCTCTGTGTATACACAACCTCATACCTTTGGTATTTTGACTCCACATCCAAGAACAATGATAGACAGAATAATTCTGATGAAGAGGAGAAAAACAATTACTATCTGCTCGGCATTTAGCGCTAAGTGAGGGAAACATTCATATCTATAGGTAATGTTTGCGATATTTACGCTGTAGTACTCTTAGAATTAGCTTTATATAAATGCAAAACAATTTAGTTTGTTAATTGTGTTCAAATGAGTTGCTTACCGCAGAAGAATGTCTGACACACCGCGGGTCTAGGAGTGCTGCTCACAGGTTGACTCATTGTGAATGAGATTACTGAAGGAGAGATTAACCAGAACAAGGCTCTCCCCAATTCACGTTGCTAGGGCAACTTTCAAAGACATGTGAAAACCTGGGATATAAGGGAGAACAACATTGATTTGAGCAGGGAGAAAAGGGGTAGCAACAGAGAAAGAGCACAAGTGGAAAATGGGATGGGAAAACAGCAAGACTGAAATCAAACATTCACTGGCAACCACTAATTTCCGTTCTAGCGAAAGCCATGACAACTAGCTTTTTTTGGGCTCGCGAATCTCTCAATAAAAGGAGTCAAGTATCTAGAGTGAGGAAAGTTAGAGACGGTGTCTACTGATATCAGATGACGTCATTCTCTCTGTGTTCTAGTGACATTGAGCGAAGCCGTGCCATTTTGAAGAAGATAGGGCACTGCGAGCTGGGCAATGGTCCAGATATATCGATGTCTTGCGCAGTGCTGCAGTATCATAGCACTTCATTGGTTTGAAACAGTTAAAAAAAGATCAAGGTTTTCGCATCATAAATTGCGCTTACATACTAAGCCGGGTATTAGAAATGCACAAACACACATCCAAAATAATGAAACGTTCCGCCCCTAAACAACAGATACGCCTGCGAAAGAGCATGAAAAAGCGAGAGACGCGCCGAGGTATAGAAAGAGAGTACACCACTAGTAGTCCACTAGTATTATCGTATCATTTTAAAGTTGTAATACTCACTGCTTTCAGGTGGAACGATCATAACGGGAGCCGTCGACGTTGAAAGAGTCGCGTCAAATTACAAAGAGGATTTATATAAGAGGAAAGAGAATGTAAAGTGGGAAATACATTTCTACGCGCTTCACACCCCTATGACGATTTCCAGTTTAAACTCCAAGTGTGAAGTGCATTAAGCGATGATTGAAAGTGAGAGGGTAATGAAATATACTTGCAAGAAGTAGAAAAGTGCATACCCAGTAACTAAATCACTGCAGCTGCATTGCGTTTTGATTAGTGTTGTTAGATCGAATAATTCTAGTTGTGCGAACAAAGGGTTATTCGCGAATAGTTATTCGAATATTCGACATATCAATATTGGTTTCGAATCGGGACTTTCGACTAATGAAAGTGTAGAGAAGTCGCAATCCGAGTATTACAATTTTAAAATGATACGTTAAAGAAATGGACTACTGATGCGTGTACTTTCTTTCTATACCTCTGCGATAGTGTTGTTAGATCGAATAATCCTATTCCCGAATAACAAAGGTTATTCGCGAATAACAATGCATTATTCGGGAATAACCCTTTGTTCTCACGAATAGAATTATTCGATCTAACAACACTACTCGGCGAGTCTCTATCTTTGTCGTGCTCTCTCGCAGCCGTATCCGTTGTTTACGAGTGGAACGTTGTATTATTTTCGACGAGTGTTTGTGAATTTGTAATATGTAACCTGCAATAATTTCGTAGATTACCCTTTACTTCGTACTATGGTTTGAGACGAGTCGTCGAGTCACCGCGAACTCGATGATAGTGAAAGTAACGATGACTGGAATTTTAATTAAAATATCAAACAGGTAGCGTAAATAATCTGAAGAATAAAGTATTTTCCATGAATTTGTGGAGTTTTTATTATATAAAAACCTTTTTTTTGGTATTAAACAAGCAGGCTCAAGAGCACTGAAACTGTGAGACGTTTGGATTCATGTGAGTTTGGTGAAACCCCAATCCAACAGTGAATTATCAAAAAAACGTTTCAATTTCGAATGGTGTTTTTTTGTTGTAAAGCCACAACGATTAAAGTGAGTGTAACGATGAATGGATTTTCCGTCAAACAGATGAGTGAGTACGATACTTGCAGAATACAATATGTTCTAGTTATCGTGAGTTAATTTTTATTTTGAATCACATTTGCAAAAATTTACTCAGAAGTTGTTGTGCATTTTATGACATGTGCTAAGAACGCGTCGATCAAGTGTGGGAAAACAGTTTTCTATCAACATATATTATGACGATAAGGAACAATATGACAGAATGAATATTGTTTTTTGATTATGTAATGAGCACTGCAAACATTAACATTTATCCGTTATCTGATTTGCAGGCTGCAGCCCCTCGCAAAAATGTTGTTTCACCGCGATAAGATGATGTTGATGCACCAACTTTAATCAGTTAATGGCTCTGTAGAATATTTTTAAAAATATATTCAGTGCAACGACCCCTTTCGTGTATAGTGCAATTGAAGCGAGTGGAGGATGCACTCCAACATCTATGATATTTTCATGAAGTGAAGGGGTGTAACAGAAGCGGGTAATTGTATTCGTTTAGAGCCAATCTGTAGATTTGTATACCAATACACTGTTCTGTGAAGAGTTTTGTAAAAACATAATTTGTTTAACGCAACAATGAATGTGCGAGTGCACATTAGTAATAAGACGGTAAGTCTGAACCGACAAGGACAATTAATGGCGCCTCAGAGGCTACTCGAACGGAGCTAAGGGAGAATATTATTGTCGTTTACAAATGTTATTTTCATATGTATTCTCTATCGTTATACCACCCATCAATGTGCTCTATCCCCGAATTGTTTTGCTGTCCCGTGAAACATATCCGACATTGATTGCTCACTCAGCAGTTGTCTGGTACACGACTCGGGTTCCGCAAACAGTTTTATCCAATATTACATGTTGTTTAAATCGCAAGATTTTTGAATATGCAGGCAATTTCCTTCAGTCCCTCTCTCTCAGATTTACCTCCGAGAGAAGGGACTCGGCGTCATTTATTCGCCTCATTAGCCTGTGGAAGAGGAGGAAGGGAGGAGGAGGAGGGTGGAAACATTAGGACCTTCGATGGAGAGAGAGAGACAGGAAGCACTCAATCCGACAATTAGTGCATGCGAGATTGCATGTGTTCCCCCACGCACACGCAATATTCAAGGTGTTCAGGTATCGCGTGAATTATTTTAATAACTAAAGTAATTAATGATGCAATTTGCAAAGGGAAAAATGTATCCTATTTTTTAAAGAGTAACCAAAACGTTAAATTTTCGAAAAATACACGAATTATCTTTTTCGAATTTCATTAATTTGTCCGAATTAATTCGCAGCTTCTGCGGCCAGATTCTCTCCATCCATTTGCCTATCACCCTTTGCCGATCTATCTCATTTCATCTCCCCCCTCAATGCAACCCTTCACTCGTATCTCCTCTTGTCTCTTGTGTTGAGTGACCCCTCCCTCCCTCCTCTCTTCACTTGGATATGAATTTGCATGAATGAATAAGTGAAATGGCTGAGGGGTTGGATAGAGAGAGAGGCGACCGATCCGAGTCTGTGGTCAGTTTAGCCGCGTCTGAAATGACCCCGCATATTCTTCTTAAACATTGATACTTTGCTCACCATAGATGTAAGTGTCTCCGCTATTCATTTTCCCAGATGCTACTATCTTTAGCTATTTAACACTGATTGTACAAAGTCACCATTTTGAGAAAAAAAAAACAAGAAGTCATGATAAAGTTCTCTGGCGTGTCAATGAATGCTATCAAATTTGTAGTTGCCTTCAGTTAACTTGTGTCCCGTTTGGGCCCTTTTATGTGTGCAGGAATTTGTTCAGATATATTTTTTTGGTTCTACGTCACTTCCGAATCGTCGCTTGATTCGATAATTTGTTCCGGATTCGCAACTTTGCAGATGCGTATTTGTAGTAATTCCGTCATATATTTGACTAGAAGAGGAAGCGGGAAAAGAGGAAGAGATGGAAAGGCAAGGAGTACTTAGGGTCCATCCCATATTTTCTTTCTTCTTCTTCTCCTTCATTCGCACTGCGCCTCACTCTCAAGGATGCGCTCTTACTCTCTTCTTCTTTTATTTCAAGCAAGCACCCATCCAAATCTGAAGCGTGCGCTCTCAGATGGGCTCTTGATCGACGAATTGTACCGCCCTTCCTTGCGCAACATTGGAACGGACTCATTTCACTCTTTCCATTCAGCATTGACTCTATTCATTCCGCTTTCCATTGTGCTCAATATCTCCATGACAGAATCGTATTTCATCAATGACTCATTCCTCTCTTGAGTACGATAGGCTATCACTTTCGCATTTTCGCACGCGACTAAAATGGATGAAATCAGAGATGGGCAAAACAGTAATAGCCTTGGAAGGACTTTCCTCTTCTACTGTTTTTTTACGTGCCATCTGACGGTTTCGCCATGCTTGTAGCTATGTTTATTGTAAGCTGCACTCCGAAGTAAGAAAAGCTGTGCTTTTCGTTCCTTAGCAGCAGCAGTGCGCTCCCAGAAAGCATTGACGTATTCCGCCCACCAGTCAGATTATGTATTCATAGTTTCCTGGAAGTGCCAGTACGTTCTCATCGTTTCATCACTCGCCTCCGTCGCATATCATTACAAGTAGTAACATTTTACTCCCGGATTTGCGAACCAAGCAGCGCCCACATTTTTATCGAATAATATATATATATATATATATATATATATCATTATCGCAACAATAAATGCGCGAGTGCACACTAGCCGGTAGCTCGGAACCGACATGGACAATTTAACGATGATCGGGAAGCGAAAAAAAATAACACGATTGACTGAAAGTTTAGCGATTTTTCGAGTCCATAGAAGCTAATATTAGAAAACACAGTTATTTTTAGAGAAGGAAGTAGACTGGCGTCGAATTATTTTAATTTAGTCCTCATTTTTATTCGTTGCCCTTTTCTTAGTTTCTTAGTTAGTTTAGTTCGTAAATGGAACGAGACTGACTTTCAAATTATTTTGCCCTCTCCTATTTCGCGCGAACTCTCACAAATAAGAACTATTCTCTCGTCGTCATTTCAATCGTCTCTCTCTCTCTCTAATTCCTCGCTTCTTTTGCCGCTCGGTTGACTCTTCATGAGGCCTGTTAGAGGGGGTAGGCGGGTTGACCACTCTTGTCCTCCGTCTCTTGAAGCGTATAATTTTTTTTATTTGAAAGACATTTTTAAATTTTTTTTTCGCACTCTCGTTTTTACCCAGTTCACTGATTACAAATCATGCCTCTCCCTCTCGGACAGACTATGCTTTCCGCCCTTAGTTGAGTTTCACGCCGTATTTTAAATCTCGAACTTGTCATTCTCTACGTTGAGCTGTAGCTACGCCTTTTTTGTACACAATAAAAACCCTAAAAAGCCAAAACAAAAAGTGCTCCGAATGTGGAAAAAGTCGAGCACATAAACCACGCACTTCAATCAAAGTGAGACGCCTTTCGTTCTTTTCCTACCCCTTCCTCTTATTATCTAAACCTTCTGCCAGTCTCACTGTTCGCGCAACATGTTCAGTCCACATTCGATTTCTGAGTTTCACCTTTCATAGATAGTGCCGGAACACTTCCTCGTATGTTAGTCTCCTTTTCTCCGAGCAAACATAGCCAATCAGATGGTTCACTCTGAAAATGAGGCGCGTGAGTCTTTCTGTTCCTCTTATTGTTTTCAACTGTTAGTGTTGCCACTCGAAATGGTCTTTTGTTCAAGTGAAAGGAAAGAATCGCGATAAAAAATTGTCTCGAAACGAACAGCTTTGTTCTGTTCACATATATTTGTATATCTCTAATTCTATAATGTTTTCGTCTCCTTATTTTCTCGTCTCTTGCATATTATATCGGCACCTCACACTTCAGTGTTTCACCTTCCTTTGATGAGACTGCTTTGATTGATCATGCGATTCTGACTTCTCCAAAAATCTACCGATGTTGCGTGATTCTGTTTTTTCTTGATAGTCTGGATTCTTCAGAGTTTCAAATGATATTAGCCATTTAGCCATTTAATCGTGACGGTTCGTGAGCTCCTCAGAATCCGTAAACCTTCTATTGCATTTATAAAATGATACGATCAAACAAAATATCGAACTGGGACTTCCTGTGTTTACCGAGACGAGAGAGCACGCAAAAGTGAGAGGGTCGCCAATGTTCATGTATGGTAAACAACGGAAGTTCGTTATTCGGCTTTTTGGTATGATCGTATCATTTTCTAAATGTAATATCCCTGCTTCTATTCGTTTATGCCAACCTTCTCTTATTCTTTGTTTCTGACTTTGTCAGTTTTGTCAAAAGTAATGTGGCGTTAGTTTTCCGGAAAAGCTCTTGGAAAAGCAATCGAGAGTGTTAGTTTTTCCGCGAGCTGTTCCGGAAAAGCAGTTAGATTTGAATTCCCGCATTTTCGGTATCTCGGTTCCTATTAAAGCTAGCATTTAGAAAATTTGTTTTAGGGTTACTTTTTGCATTTAGACTTCATGGACCAAGTTTGGTAAGCCTAGCTACACTGGGAGCAGAGTTATGGCCGAAAATCGATAATTGCGGGAATTCAAATATTTAGCTTTTCCGAGCCCGCCGTGAGAAATGGAAAAGTAAAAGCTAACACTCCGTTTTAGCTTTTCCAAGAGCTTTTCCGGAAAACTAACACCGCATGACCGCATCTTTCGGAAGAACTCACGTATAATCTACCAAAAACTTGGCATTAACCCAACTCCTCAATCAAAGCGGGCCGCGCCTGATCCTCAGACATTCCCGTTCTCTCTTTCTCTCTCTCTCTCTCTCTCTCCTCTAATCCTCCCTTCTGTCGCTCTCCTTCAGTGCCGCCCCATCGCGCGAGTTGACAAACGACTGACTGGCCACTGATCCCCCCTCCTGCCAGCCATCTTCGTCCATTTACTTAATCCCGCCTCCATTCTTCCCCCCATCTTATAGCCTTTATTCGAAACTTAAAAGCGCCGGCTGGCATTTCTCATTTTCCAGTTGATACCCTCTTCAGTTTGTGATATTGTTATGCCCATTTACGTTTCACCAGATTGTCAAAAAGAACGAAGAGCGCGTGCTAATCAATCGTGGTTTGACATCGTAGCGATTAGGACAAAAATCGAATATGCTTGTCAAAGGTCGACTTTCTATCGTCTGATTAATGAATATTGCTCAATAGAGCATTATTTCGTGTACTCCCATTTTAAAAAAAAAAATGGTGAGGGGTCAAACACGTATTAGGCATATCAAAGATCTTCCCGTATCGCGTTTTACTGCAGTCCACTGAATTAAGCCCGAATATCTGTTTTTTGTACATACCCGTCCATGCAGCATGAAACATAAAAAAAAGTAAAAAAAAGCAGCTAAGCATTCTCTCCGACCTATCAAAGATCTCCCTCCCCATATTTCTCTCAACCTCTCATCTAATATCTTCGCCTATCGCACTTCACAATCACATTACATAAGGCGGCAGATGAGATGAAGTTAGACATCGATGAGAGATCAGGTAGAATGGAGAGAGTGCAGAGAATCTCTCTCTCTCTCTCTCTCCCTCTCTCTCTCCTCCACTAGGAAGTAAGAGTAATCCGAGAG
>BTSY01000108.1:0-29185 GCA_036245785.1 Pristionchus fissidentatus
GTATTTTTATTAAAATCTATTTCAACAAGATACGTCGCTCACTATCTCAAAAAATCTCAGATATATAATTTCCGGCAACACATAATGATTTTCGCAGATATTTTTGAGATACAATATATAAGGCCATTTAAACATAAGATAGCAGCGGGAAAATATAATATTTGGTAAAAAAAAATTTGTTAACATTATTTTTTTATTGCGACTTCGTGATTTTGCCAACAATCATTATCATAATTCAACAATGTTTTTTTTTGAAAATCCGAAAACAGCAGGAACAAGCTCTATAATAACGCGCGGAAGGAGATTTAACAACATCACATCTCTACTTCGCGTATGCAAGAGGATATGTCAAGTTATGATTGTGATTGCAGAAATTATAAAAAATAATTAACCTGAAAAAATGGATTTGTGACTTGACGATTTTCTCTCCTCATATTGACATAATTCAACGCCAAATAACATTTTATGATCAATATAAATATTATTTGACGTTTTGGAGTGAATACAAGTGCGAGACCATGTTTTCCGAAAAATTGGTTTCAGAAAAATGACGATTTCGCCTATTGTTTTGGATCACAACTTTGAATATTTTTGTGCATTTTTTAAGCCGCATCACAGCATTGTAGCGTTTTTCTGAGCTGAGATAAACCAAAACCGGTTCTATAGCCGGGTTTTTCCTAAAAGCCGGTTCTGGTCCAAATAACTATATTGATAATTCTTAGAGTCCCCAACAACATCCACCAAAAATGTTTCATCCGAAACGGACAAACTTGGGGCGGCTGTGTGCGAGAGGGGTCGGATTCCTGCAATCTCTCAGAAGACGTGTCATAAATCTATTTGTTGAAATTTTGCGACAGAAATTGTGGGACACCCGAATAGCCCCTTTCGCTATGTACCGTGGATATTTTTTTAACTTTAAAGATAAATCAATATCCAACCCACCTGGTAGCTCTTTTAACTCCGATCCATTTTTAAAAATATATTCCATCGTCCCAATTGTCACTTTAAAAAATCAATAAATCAATAATCCCACCTGATAACTCATTCTCGGGACGACATCGTCGCCCGACACGACACTCATCACGTGCGTCTCCATCTCTGGCTGCCCGTTGGCGGAGATGACGCAGCCGGGCGGCGAGAAGGAGTAGCAGCGCACGAGCGGGTACTGCTGTCTGCAAGGAATAAGATGTTATGGGGTGTTGAAACACGAGTGTGCCGGGGCGAGTACTGCTGTCTGCAATGGAGATATTATGTTAGGGTCGTGAAACGAGGATGCGACTGGGGTGGTATTGATGTCTATAATAGGCGACGGGGTATTACAACAACTTTAAAGTTTGACATGCGCGAAATGGACTAGTTTTGTACTATATTTATACATTCCGACGTCTCTCTTTTTTCACATGCTCTCCCCTTGTTTGCTCTGTGTCACGAGTGGAACTTTTTTTACATTTCGGACAAGTAATAGAACGTATTATGTGAGTGGTGAAATGAGGATGTAACTGCTGTTCGCAATGAACGACGGGGTGTTATGGGGGTGGCGAAACACGAGTGCGACAGGATGGTGACGGACAGGAACCTAGAGAAGAGGGATTACTTGGTTATCTTCATGTGGAATCAGTTAGTGTGAGTTCTGAATCAAGCCATGGGAGAGAAGGAATTGGTTGGTTTATTTGTCAAACGCGTTTCGGGATGTCTAACCCATCATCGGTGATAGAAACCTACGTAGTTGGCAACGATAGAGAGCGGGCAGCGACGCTAATTATGACGCTGAGAAACCCTAGATCAGCCGGTGAAATTCGTCACTCCTATCGATGAACACTTGCATATTTCATGTTCTCCAACAACTACGCACGTTTCCAATTTTGTGGAAGCGCTGTTATGGATAAATAATAATAGCGATTCAGTAATCAGAGGGAATTGAACTAGAGTTCGCATGCAAGAGGAGCTTACAGGTACCAGCGCAGCTAATATTTTCCAGGTTGCGTGCTGAAACAGCGCATTTTTTTCATCTCAGAGCTAATTGTGCGAGAATCCGGCAACTGAAATATCATGCAATGAAAATAAAGATACATCATGACGACACTACGGAACACCAGATCTCCTGCGCGAGATCTCCCGCATGAATACGGAAAATGGCGAAATACTAGAGGAGTAAATCGCGCTCAAATTAAGGACATATCTATATTTCATAATAAAAACGGGACATGGTAAAACCCGGCCACCGGCCCCGGCCCTCATGGCAAAACCCGGCCTCCCGGCCCCGAACGATGTTTTAAATCATGTAAAATCGACCAGAAGTGAGTCGGAAGTGTCAAAAATGTTATGAAAATTAACAAAAAAATTTTTCGAAAATTTTAGAAGTTTTTGAAATACTTCAAAGAGGATCAGAAACTCATCATAGCCGGTTTCTGACGATTCTTTCATACCTTACCTGCTGAGAAAGTGGTAATAAACTCCTGACTATCCCATCAGACCATCCTCCCATGAGACCATGAAATCCTGCCCATTATCCTGGCCTATCAAAAAGCAATGCAGGCAGTTCAGTCACTTCACGGCCAATGCAAATACATTATCAACATTTTTAGGACATTTTAAAACCCGGCCCATCATTCCGGCCTACCATCCCGGTCCACGTTAGAATACCCGGCCTCCCGGCCCATCGTCCCGGCACATTATTTTTTCTCAAATTGATTTCTGAGTTATTAAAAATAACGATGCAGACAGTACAGTCACTTCCCGGCCCATGCTTTAAAAATACATTATCAACCTTTTTAGGGCATTTAAAAAAAACCCGTCCCACGCTATAAAACCCTGCCCATCATTCCGGCCTACCATCCCGGTCCACGTTAGAATACCCGGCCTCGCGGCGCATCGTCCCGGCACATTAATTTTTCTCAAATTGATTTCTGAGTTACTAAAAATAACGATGCAGGCAGTACAGTCACTTCCCGGCCCATGCTATAAAAATTCACATTATCAACATTTTTAGGACATTTTAAAAAAGCCGTCCCACGCTATAAAACCCTGCCCATCATTCCGGCCTACCATCCCGGTCCACGTTAGAATACCCGGCCTCGCGGCCTATCGTCCCGGCACGTTAATTTTTCTCAAATTCATAAATGGGCATAGACAGAGTCAATATTCACAAAATGAGATCTGAACGATTAAATAATCTCACTCCAAATCACTTTCTTTGACCTAAACCCCTTGGTCGACCGGCACGAGGAATGAAATCAGTCTACAAATGCAGACTTATTTTTCTGTTTAGAACAATTTCCAGCCCTGT
The DNA here is from genome assembly GCA_036245785.1 of Pristionchus fissidentatus. Classification (NCBI taxonomy): domain Eukaryota; kingdom Metazoa; phylum Nematoda; class Chromadorea; order Rhabditida; family Neodiplogasteridae; genus Pristionchus; species Pristionchus fissidentatus. The sequence goes on from BTSY01000108.1 coordinate 3,287, forward strand.
GGGAATACAGTCGGTGGCGATTTTTTAACCATTTTAAAAAAAGTCATAAATTTTTGAAAATATTATTTTAGAATATCTTGGAAAATTTACTTGTTTCATAACACTAATTGTGTTTTCCCGAAATTTCCAAATGTTGCAAATTAAGATTGTTTAAGAGACCGGCTCGGTAAGAGCACTTCCGGAAATTCGCGCCAGGACTTTCTATTTGGCCCATTACACTCATACCATGGGAGCACCCCATGGTTCTATTTACAAAAGTATTCGATTTTGTGCCATGAGGCTCAAACCCGTCTCGTGTATGGCGCCCAAATTGCGAAAACGCGATTTTCACAACTTTTCAACCAAACAAGCTAGGATAAATTTTTCTTCAGCAATAATTTAGGTATGCCCTTTGTTCATAAAAACACCGCATTACAAATCTTTGGAAAGTTTCGAAATATTTTTCATAATTGTTTTTTTTCAAATAATAATTTACCTCATTGTCGAAAATCAAACCACCGCAACTAATTTCATGTAGCAGATTTTAGAACTAGTTGTCATCTGTACAATTTTCACATCCACGTGCAACTTCGATTTCACCCATGAAACGAAAAAAACGATTAAATAAATTTTCTTCAAAAATTCCAAGATCCTTTCATGGTCATTCATGATAAATAGTCATCGTTTATGATCCAAAACTTTAAAAATATATATTCGTCCATCTTCACTCCCAATAAGCCTACCCAATCCTGTCATGGTATGTGTGCCATATTTTCCTTAAGGGACATGATGGTAACCCGGAAAGTGCACAATGAACGGAAAATTCGTTTTTGTTCATGGTATTTTCTCAAAACAAATTTTGTTAGAACAATGTGTGTAAAAATTCTTTCATGAGTAGTAGATGAAGATTTCATACGCAATTCCTACCCTTTCGCGAAAAATAATATTTTTAAAAAATATGTGGATGTGAAAAATGTATAGAAAACCACTAGTTCTACAATCAACGCCATGAAATTAGTTGCGGTGGTTTGATTTTCGACCATGAGGTAAATTATTATTTGAAAAACAATCATGAAAAATATTTCGAAACTTTCCAAAAATTTTTAATGCGGTGTTTTTATGAAAAAAGGGCATACCTAAATTATTGCTGAAGAAAAAAATATCCTAGCTTGTTTGGTTGACAAGTTGTGAAAAGCGCGTTTTCGCAATTTGGGCGCCATACACGAGACGGGGTTGAGCCTCATGGCACAAATTCGAATACTTTTGCAAATAGAACCATGGGGTGCTCCCATGGTATGAGTGTAATGGGCCAAATAGAAAGTCCTGGCGCGAATTTCCGGAAGTGCTCGAGTCTTACCGAGCCGGTCTCTTAAACAATCTTAATTTGCAACATTTGGAAATTTAGGGAAAACACAATTAGTGTTATGAAACAAGTAAATTTTCCAAGATATTCTAAAATAATATTTTCAAAAATTTATGACTTTTTTGAAATGGTTAAAAAATATAAAGGAAAATTGACTTAACAAATCTAAGCCCTGTTTAGTACCCCTCGCAAATAGTGCTAGAGAGGGAGAATAACATCAGGTTGCGGAGATCCATTTTTGCAAATCTTGTAGACAGTGTAGACACGTTCACTTTCCGTCGCCACCGACTGTATTCCCACAGGGCTGGAAATTGTTCTAAAGAGAGAAATAAGTCTGCATTTGTAGACTGATTTCATTCCTCGTGCCGGTCAACCAAGGGGTTTAGGTCAAAGAAAGTGATTTGGAGTGAGATTATTTAATCGTTCAGATCTCATTTTGTGAATATTGACTCTGTCTATGCCCATTTATGAATTTGAGAAAAATTAACGTGCCGGGACGATAGGCCGCGAGGCCGGGTATTCTAACGTGGACCGGGATGGTAGGCCGGAATGATGGGCAGGGTTTTATAGCGTGGGACGGCTTTTTTAAAATGTCCTAAAAATGTTGATAATGTGAATTTTTATAGCATGGGCCGGGAAGTGACTGTACTGCCTGCATCGTTATTTTTAGTAACTCAGAAATCAATTTGAGAAAAATTAATGTGCCGGGACGATGCGCCGGGAGGCCGGGCATTCTAACGTGGACCGGGATGGTAGGCCGGAATGATGGGCCGGATTTTAAAATGTCCTAAAAATGTTGATAATGTATTTGCATTGGCCGTGAAGTGACTGAACTGCCTGCATCGCTTTTTGATAGGCCAGGATAATGGGCAGGATTTCATGGTCTCATGGGAGGATGGTCTGATGGGATAGTCAGGAGTTTATTACCACTTTCTCAACAGGTAAGGTATGAAAGAATCGTCAGAAACCGGCTATGATGAGTTTCTGATCCTCTTTTAAGTATTTCCAAAACTTTTAAAATTTTCGAAAAAAAATTTTGTTAATTTTCATAACATTTTTGACACTTCCGACTCACTTCCGGTCGATTTTACATGATTTAAAACATCGGTCGGAGCCGGGGCCGGGAGGCCGGGTTTTACCATGAGGGCCGGGGCCGGGAGCCGGGGGCCGGGTTTTACCATGTCCCAATAAAAACGGCAAAAACCGACACTCACTACCTGACAACAATCTGATCGGAGATAAGATGGGCACGAAACGCCAATACGACTGGATATTTCAACAAAAAAACAAGACCGCAACGAAGACATCCCAGCCAAGGATCCACTACCGTGCTCCTCCACCGTCATCTACCGTATCCTGCGCACTTTCTACCGTACTCACTTTAGCAGCAGTGTGAGCAGGCTGGCGACGCCGGCGCCCAGCGAGTGGCCGCAGATGACAAGTTGGTAGCCGGGGTTGAGCACGTACATGTCCTCCAGCACCGCCTTCTTCCTGAAAACAAGATATATACGGTATTTGTGAATTTAAGATACAGTAACCCCAAGGCGACAGTAATCCGTAGCAATGCACACAATCTTTTTTCTCCGAAGCGAACTCTAAATCTCTCATTAACACGTGCGATAAACAACGCATAATGTATGTTGGCACGGAAACACAAATCGACGCGGAGCAGCGTGCCAGTGAGACAAGTTTTTTAGACTCATGAGTGAAACACTAGTTCGTCGTTACAGCATGTTTGAAATACTAATCACATAAAACACACACTTCTTTAATTATGGGCTTCAGCCTGAGAACCAATCGTCAGACAGCACGCTTGATGGAATATACCAGGAAGGTAAAGCACAAATATGCCATGGGCTTCTTTAAAACCGTTTTCTTTTCAATAGAACATACCGAATCGTATCGAAGACGTATCTCGCCGAGCGCAGCATGCCCCGGTGTACGCGCACCTATAAACGTCCACAGTATTAATACTGTAACCCGAAAAAAACGATACTGTAACCGATTGCAACAGAGATCATATCAACAAAATAATCTATAACTCAAAAATGATATTCAAGAAACAAAAAAATCAATTTTCGATTCGTTTCAATCTAAATCTACTGTACCTCTGATCCGTCGGCTGAGTCGAGCGTGTGGTCAGCCTCGAGGACGGGATCCGTGTCCACGTCGACCGACAGCACTTCGTCATCTGCAAATTAGGAAACGTCGACCATACATGCACTCGAAATGTACCCAAATTCACTTTTCACCGCATATAAATGTTTTTTCACCGCCACACACGCAATGCAAAAAGTTCATTTTTTTTCATAAACTGGTAATCGTCGGCCTGCCGCACCACACTCACCCATGTTGAGGTCTGTGACGAGATCGATCAGCGAGCACGAGCCGCGAATAGCGATCACGATCGAGCGCGTGTCGTGATCGGCAAGAACAACGAAGGGAACCTGTAGAATTGATATTTAGAAAACCGCAGGAGGCGGATATTGGGCATTACCTCATCTTACATATTCCTTTTCAAAACAATCATAAAATTAGCGACTACGTTTTAAAATTACAATTCACTGCTGCGCATTTTTAGTAGTGCGCGTGCTAAAATTGTGAAGCGCCAAAGACCCAGATAAATTATAATTATATTATATATTTTTATCGACGCCCGAAGGCGCAACGGAATAATGTGTGTGATCACACAAACTACGCAATATTCACGGATAACCATTTTTATTTGAATGAATGCGTTCATAACGAGCGTATCATCCCTTTTCGACATTCTCGTACATGTGGGAATGGTGTAGCATCAGATCAAAAGGAAATGCAGAAACACGTCTTTCCCAACTGCCTTGTAATCAATGAAAAAGTACTATTGGCCCTTTATAAGGAATCGCAGGTCCGATTATTTACTGGTCGAAGCATAGTTGACGGTAGAATGTGGGGGTTGGAGACTAAATAGTATGGAAAGTTGATTCGGGGTATTCAAGAGGTTTCTGATCGATTGGCGTTGACAGATTTTTGGTACCATGATTGGGGACCGAGATCTATGGGTCCAAACTTGGGTACTTTTTGGGGCATAAAGTGCGTATTTCAGATGATCATAACTTTGTTCAAAGTCAATAAAAAGTCTCGTTCTCGACGTAGAAAGATGGAGCATGATCAGGAGATTAATCCGGAAATCCATGCTTATAAGCATGGACCTTTTGGGATACCTGTAGGAGGTCGTTGAAGCGAGATATAGTCGTTTTTCGAGAGGACCGAAAAAACGATGCAAATAGGTGTACCCGAGTGATTCTGAATATGAAGCGGGGCGACTAGATACTAATAAAATACTAGGTGCTTTAGAGCAACCACTGGGCAAACTTTGTACGCAAACTGGGCACTGTGCGACCACTTTGAGCCACACAGCACTTGATGGCGTGGGGTACTAATGTCGATTTTTGCGACTTTTTGTAATTTGCAAAAATTCCACCGGGCCGATTTTTCACTTTTCTGAAGAGAAAATGTTCGCCTTAAAAAGTTGGAAAGTAAGATCCTACGGATCTCACGATTTGGGGGGTCTAGGACGCCTCTGAAGCGAGTTACAGGCATTCAAAGTTGGGGAACTGAGAATTTTGGTGTTTTTCGCGATTCCTACGAGTCGTGAAGAGGTGCTGGGATGCTCTGTGGTAGTTTTACGTTTAGCAACATGTGGGCGGAGTGGGTTGGTATCGGTACCACGTTGGTACCACACTTGGTTCGGGTGTGGTAGCCGATTATAGTGGAAAAAGTGATGTAAATTTCTTCATTTTGCTTCGCTCCATTCGTATTCGGCCCTTGGACTGCTCCCGAGTAGTTTTTCGTGTAGATCGTGATTGGAGAAGTGGATGGGAGTTGGTTCCAAGTCGGTACCACACCTGGTTCGGGTGTGGTAGTCGGTTCAAGGGGGTCACATGATGTAAAAAAGAATCGGATTTGGACTTTTCGCGTTCCCCTGGTGTTGTAATCGGCCCCTGGACCGTTCTTAAGTTGTTTTACAACTTTATTCGTGGCGCATTCGGTAACAGCATAGACTGGCGAACGATAGGTACCGAGTTCGGATCCACTCGGAAGCAAAACTTTTGCCGTATTTTTCTCTCATCGGGGTCGAGTACAAGAGTGATCTTAGAGTACTCTGAACCCGTCTAGAGTGGGCGCGGACATTCTGCGAGTCCAAAAAGTCTGCGGTCAGCGTGAACGATGAGAGGAAAGAGACCGCCTCGCTCTCCTCTCCCCTCCTAACGCGCGCGTTCATGAGCGATCTTCGCGATGGCTCTCTCAACGGCCAGATAGTGTAGTGGCTAAGGTCTCTGCCTGTTAATCGTAATGTCGTGGGTTCGAATCCCCTCCAGTAAAAAACTTTTTGCCAGATTTTTTAAAACTTGCTAGAAAAAACATGTACACTTCCCAACAATCACCTTAGGTTTACCCGTAGCAAGCGGTTAGCTTGGCTAGTTGGCCCTTTATAAGGAATAGCAGTTGGATAATTGACTGGTCAAAGCATAGTTGACGGTAGAATGTGGGGGTTGGAGACTAAATAGTATGGAAAGTTGATTCGGGGTATTCAAGAGGTAGGTAATGGATTGGCGTTGACAGATTTTGGGTACCATGATTGGGGACCGAGATCTATGGCTCCGAACTTGAGTACTTTTTGGGGCATAAAGTGCGTTATTCGCAGGGTCATAACTTTGTTCAAAGTCAATAAAAAGTTTCGTTCTCGACGTAGAAAGAAAGAGCATGATCTGGAGATTAATCCGGAAATCCATGCTTACAAGCATGGACCTTTTGGGATACCTGTACGAGGTCGTTGAAGCGAGATATAGTCGTTTTTCGAGAGGACCGAAAAAACGATCCAAATAGGTGTACCCGAGTGATTCCGAGTATAAAGCGGGGCGACTAAGTACTAATAAAATATTAGGTCATGTAGAGCAACCACTGGGCACCATTCGTACCCAAACTGGGCCCTGTACGACCACTTTGAGCCCTACAGCACTTGACGGCGTGGGGTACTAATGTCGATTTTTGCGACTTTTTGTAATTTGCAAAAATTCCACCGGGCCGATTTTTCACTTTTCTGAAGAGAAAATGTTCGCCTTGAAAAGTTGGAAAGTAAGATTGGGGGGTCTAGGACGCCTCTGAAACGAGTTACGGGCGTTTGAAGTTGGAGAAATCGGATTTTTGGTGTTTTTCGTGATTCCTACGAGTCGTGAAGAGGTGCTGGGATGCTCTGTGATAGTTTTTCGTATAGACCCACTCGGGGAGAGTGGATTGGTATCGGTACCATGTCGGTACCAGGTCTGGTTCGGGTGTGGTAGCCGATTATAGAGGGAAAATTGATGAATTGATGAAAACTTCGAAATTTTGCTTCTCTCTATTCGTATTCGGCCCCTTGACTCCTCCCGAGTAGTATTCCGTTTAGAAAACGACGGTAGGAGTGGTTGGAAATTGGTACCATGTCGGTACCACACCTGGTTCGGGTGTGTTAGCCGGTTCAAGGGGGTTACATGATGCAAACATGAATCGGATTTGGACTTTTCGCGTTTCCCTGGTGATGTACTCGGCCCCTGGACCGTTCTTAAGTACTTTTACATCTTTATTCGTGGCGCAGTCGGTAACAGCATAGACTGGTGAACGAAAGGTACCGGGTTCGGACCCATCCAGAACCAAAACTTTTGCTGCATTTTTCTCTCATCGGGGTCGTGTACAAGAGTGATTCTAGAGTACTCTGAGTGTGTCCCGAGAGAATGTGGACATTCTGCGGGTCTATAAAGTCTGGCATCAACTTGAACGATGTGAGGAGAGAGAGCGCCTTACTCTCCTCTCCCCTCCTAACGCGGGCGTTCATGAGTGATATTCGCGCTGTCTCTCTCAACGGCCAGATAGTCTAGTGGGTAAGCTCTCTGCCTATTAATCGTCATGTCGTGGGTTCGACTCCCCACCAATGAAACACCTTTTGCCAGATTTTTTAAAACTTGCTAGAAGAATATGTACAGTTCCCAACAAATCCATTAGGTTTACCCGTAGCAAGCGGTTAGCTTGGCTAGTAATAATTTATAAAATGACAACAGTAACCCACTGGTAATTTCTGAAAAATAGTCTACTTCCTAAAATCGATTTTTTTGTGGACTACCGTACCTCGTACAGCCGGTTCCGGAAGCTGACGTAGAACAGGTCGACGTTGCGGCCGCGCGTCGCCAGCTGCAGTGACGCCGTGTTGCACATGCAGCAGTTGTCCTCCACCACCAGCACCTGCAAAGGGAATCGATCGATAATGAATGTACCGTAATCCCTACCGTAGTATTTCCACCTGAAAATCTTGATCCATACTGTAATCCTCATAATCCTGTGGGCAAACATTGTTTTGTCTAAATAAAGTGGTCTTCAACCGCATTCAAGACACTATCGCTTATGAATGCTTACCCATTCTTTTAGCAACCCATTAAAATAAGAAAGTCGCTGGAGAATACAGTTGCCATTTAATTTTTATTCATTAACTACATTACAATATATTTTTACAGTAATGTGCGCACCCTCATATGACAACAATAACATTAAACCAAAGGAACATTCCACGTGATAAAAAAAGGAAGTTCATCTTTTCGTCATTTGGGAATGATCGTATCATTTTTTTTTAATATTACCTGATCGCATCTCATGCCGGAGCAGCACTTGACGTTCTTCGCCAGCGCCGTGTACGCAGCCACCGATCGATTGTACATCAGGTACCTGCAGGCAATCGATTATCGATATTCCCTCTACATTAACTTCCATGACATGGAAAATCAGAATTGCTGTAGATGACTACCGATCGATAACTAACGATTCCAAAAGCATGAAAAAAATGATGAACTGTCCATTTTTCCACTACAATATTTTTCATCACAGACTACCGTATCCACTACCAATCGATAACTCGATGTTAACACTACAGTAACTTCCGTATCACACTACCGTCTCCACTACCAATCGATAAATAACTATTCAAAGGGCAAGAAAAATAGATAAACCGTACGTCGTCCATCCGTAGACGCACGTGGCAAAGTGCAGGTAGTGCAGCGCGGACGCGGGCGTCATCCAAGTGGGAGCCGCTGCAAATCGCGCCATTTTTAAATCAATATTGATTTCCGGAGGGGGGACTATTTATGGATCACACACACACAGTTCCTCATAAAAAAAAACGATGCGTGAGAACGCGTGCTCAAATTGACGGAATCGTATTAATCGATTCAAAACAAGGCTACAGTATCCCCGCAGCTACCGTACCTCGGTGGTCCGACTTGGTGGGCGGGTACTCGTTGGAGGGCGAGTGCACGACGAGCAGCAGGCCCGCCGCGATGTCCGACGCCACCAGGTCCTGCAGGGAAGAAAAGTAGCTGATTACGGTATCCGGTGGGATGAACACTACGAGCAATGACTTGTGGAAAATTCAGATATTTAAATACGAAACGAATTCTGGAGATTGAAATATTTTTGAAAGGGCACTCGAAGGATCAACATTCGAAAAATCATGTCTCAATTTTACCTCTCTGCCGTATCTCAAAACATGCAGGTTTATATTCCGTCTAGGGACAATACATACATTGGCTGCAAACATAACATCATGCATATTTTTGCCGGCTCAAGACAATACAGGAACTATTACAATTATAACCGAAAAATAATGAATGATTCTAGTTTATCAATCGTAGGATAATATTTAAGGGCTGGTATGTCTCCAACAACTTCTACAAATCCAAGGTTCTCGACATTTTTTAAAAATAAAATAAATGAAGAACTAATACTCAAAATTGGGGACATTTTAAACTTATCGAGGAGTACGAACACCCGCCCAAGAAAGTCTATATTTCCACTCTCTTTCGTATCTCAAAACATGCGGGTTTATATCAGCTCTAGGGAAATTGTTCGCAAAGATAGTATTACTATTTGAGATTATTTGATTATTTTGCTGCTTATCGACAACACAATGTACGTAATGCTTATAACCAAAAAAATATGATTTTATCAATCGGCTGAAACCCGAAACTCGCCTGTCCGACGAAGAAGGACGACATCAGGTTGGCAATGTCCTCGAGCGCCGTGCGCATCAGCGAATCTTGCCTGATTTTGAGCTGAAAATATTGTGTGTAAATTTTCCGTTTTTCCGTTTGTCAATAACGAAACTACTGTGCAAAAAGTCGGCGAAATGCTAACACGCCATATCAATATTTCAGTGATTTTATTATGTGCTTTCAATAGCCGTGGAATACACGTTTTATGAAATAGGAATGAAATAATTTTAGAGAAGATGTCTGCCTTAGTAGGGAATATATTGTTCCGAAAGATGGACTAATTCGCACTAACGACCGTATCGCCAAAGTGGGCGGAGACTGCTAAGTTTTTGAACTGCACAATATTTATTTTTAATTTTTTCTCCCTTATTTCATGAGCATTGCCATCGAAAATTCTGTATTTTTGAGCTGAAATTAAGTTCTTTATGCAAAAATATAAACATTTCTTATATTTTCGGGAGAATTTGCAATAAAACTGTTTGATTTTGAGCTGAAAAAAATGATTTATACTATAATGTTTCGCATTTTTCATATATATTCAATGAAACAGTTTGATTTTTGAAAATTTATTATTTTCTTCATTTTGTCAGTAATTTAATTAAAATTGCGTGATTTTCAGCCGAATACAACGATTTTATACGTTACTTTTCAGCAATCCATATTCATTTTACTATAATTGTTTGATTTCAGGCTGAAAAATCCCCCACTTTCGCAAGAACTCCTCTCCTACTCATGCACTCATTTTCTTCTCCCCCCGCATGAGACTCGTATATGTGTGCGCATCCCCGTGTGCTTTCTCAGCTTTCTCTATTGCCTCCTTTCGCCCCTATTTCCGGGGACTCCTCTCCACTTTCACTGGCTCTCATCCCTCATCTCTTATCCCCTCCACCCAATGTTCTAAAACACGGCTCCAATATCACGCCACCTGCTCGCACATTGCACAAGAACGGCGCTCAAATTAGACGACTCCGTCCTACTCCCCCCCCCCACCCCACAAATTCTAGAACATTTGTCATGTGGGCGAGAGACGTACATCCACCCTGACTCATGATTCATCTCCCCCCTTTTTCATTCTCCCCAAATTCCTATAGTCAATCTCCGCTCGCATTTAGTTGTTGCAAATAAATTGCGAAATGGGCGAATCTTTTCGACCTCTATGTTCATTCCCGAAACGTCCGATAACATCAAAACACCACACTTGTAATTCGTCATACGAGGTGTGTTTTGCTGTGTTTAATGTCGCATGGGAGAGGGGGGGGTTATCTAGTCGTTCCGCATACTCCCTCACTTCCCGACCTGTGGTCAAGAGAGCAGACTCGGCAATGACGACAGACCATTTCCGATCGAACACTTTGGCAATTACTCAATCTACTGGCGCAATCTTTGTTGATTCACTACCTGTTCTCACCCCCCCCCCCCCCCCACTCTCCTGCACTGTACCAAAGGAGCGTGGGAATGTCCCCTCTACAATGCACACCGTCCACAGAGAGCTCACAACCTCTTTCATCCCTAATTGACGCGCACAGGCACTAATTGAATTAGTTCGCAAACTATCAATATTCTTACGGTAAATTGATGGCCAAAATAGTCACAGACATGACCTTTTTTTCTCGTGTTTCGATCCCCATAGTCGCGAAATTCTTCATTTCACTAATGGGGGGCACCAAATGGATTCGCCCTTCAGAATGCATTTATCGGTCGACGCCAGCGTGAAACAACTATTCGAAACGAGATCGGGCAGACACAACATTTTGCTCTTTTACGACGGAAACGAGAGAAAGAGAGGCGGAACATAACTCAGCGTTAAGGGGAACCCGGCAAAATATGAGGGAATACCATGAGCGTGTGAGCGGAAAAATACGCATGAAAAATTGCATTTCTACACGGAAACCCCCGCTTGCACAAAACACTCGAAATGCGTGGAAGTTTGGGAAGCGAAACGATGCAGCAATGAGCTAGAAACTACTACGCGAAACTACTTAAAGTACAAATTCGAAGGGGATTTTAATCGTGTCAGAATGGATCTTTCAAAAAGTCAATTTGTGATTTCTTTCCGATTAAATTACGGTAACTAACCAGATTAAATGTGCGGTGCACGCCGTTCCGTGAGATCAGCGCCCGGTCGTTCATCTCGTCCTCCCTGCACATGCATATACATAAATATAATTTAAACCGACAAATATTAAATATAATGTTAGCCATAGCATCGTCCCACTTCTGGTAAAATTACAGAACGCTCACCAAACGCTACATTAGTAGAATTAATTGAAATACTAGTCATAGAAGCATCGTTCCCCTTCTGGAAATCTTCACAAACAGTCAACCCCTTTTTTTGTGGAAAAATTCTCAGACCCTCCAAATCGATCATAACAATATTTTCCACCGAATCTTCTATTCGTCGTGTAGACGGTTAGTATCTTGCATCCTAAATAGCATACCCAAACCCGCCACATCGGCGTTTCATCGTTGCCATATCTTCTACCCAAAACTCCCACCTGATCGGATTGAACACGACCAACAACCCAACGACGACGACGGCGATCAGTGCCCACTCGAGACAGACAACAACTCGGAGGAAGACGATGAAGTGGCAGATGTTGTAGCCTCCTGAGAGGGGGAGGATTGCGTCATAATTAGGCCATCTAATGATTATTTTTCATCATTGGACATGAATGTTTGCTTATCTTCGTGTTTTGAAACGCTTAGTAAGAGTACTCAATCAAGGTAATGATAACTCGTTCATTCAATGAAGATCAAATATGATAGCTATACCATTGTCCACTATAAATACTTCTGCCACGTTTTACGCCGCATCATATGTGACGCTCCCTGTGACTATCTAAATCGCCTCCAGGAGACTCTATTTCTGCCCCCTGACTAGCGTGATAAGAGAACGTATTGCTCACCCCCACTATACATGTTTCACAACCCCGACTTAGATCTAACACAGTCAGCTACAATCCTCCATTTTGCTCTCATTATTGCTGCGCTAGAACATGACGTCACGTGTCAATTTGCGGCTCATCAACTTTTACGATGAATGTTTGACCTCGCTCATCAGCTATCGTGCTGTGTGCAAGGATTCACTGTACTGCCTCTTTCGTGCCCCGTTATCATTATCAGATGCGCGCATTGTGCGCTATAAAATCACACCAACACAGACCACTAAAGATCCGCCTTCCAAAGGTCGGGGTATAATCGAGACTAGAGAATGGTCTAGAAAGTTCCATCGGTCAAACATCACAAACTCGATGATTGAGATCAACTTGACTAATTCTAAAATTGTACCCCCTGAATGCGGCCCCAGCCACCAACCGATTCGTCTGGAGATGACGGACCTCTGCCAACTACCATATCGACAATCGACCGCACCACATGCGAAGACCATAACCCTCTGGAGGAATAAAGAATTGAACTGAATTGATTTTAAAATAATCAAAACTCACTGAACACTTCAATCGTTGCGATGATCGTCCATATGAATTCAAAGACGAAGATAGGCAAGCGGATGTAGAGCAACTTGGCTATCGGCTTGCGCGGATTCGCTTCCATAATCGCGCCTCGAGCAGATATCCGAGCCATGATAAGGCATAGTAACTGAAAGTACATGATTGAAGATAAATGGAGCATGTCGTCGAGCGGAAAAGGAGAAAAAACAATCATCGTTATAGCCATAATTAATGTTTAATATGATACACAAGCAATTGAAAGAGCAAAACTATACCGATTAATTTCCGTGGTATTTGAATTTTCCGTAAAACCCATTTCCTGCGGGTTCCATGACCTTTTCTGACTATGCTCGATTGATTTCCGTTGTGATTCATGCGAATGCGCCATTCTACCGCACAAAATGAACGATTTCTGACATTGTTTTACTGTACCGGATCAGGCACACCGTTCTAATATAGTGCTCGCTAGATTCACACGCAGATGATGAATGACAGACTCTATTAGCACGGGTTGCCCTGTCCGGTAAGGTAATCCAGTGCCCAATTTCTTACCGTGGTGCCGACGTTGACTAGGAGGAGGACAGCTAGGTACACAGTGAGCTCCGTCTTTTGCGTATCTGCATCGCACACGAGCGGGTAGTGCACGCAGAAGACTATCGACCCGAGGACGACCCTGAACGAGTTTAGTTTCATTTCTTCAAAAAGGGAGCATTTGGTGCGACAAAGCGCGAATTCACACGCCGTTCACTCGCCAAATCAGGACAGAAAAGAACATGGGAAGGGCGATTAAGGCAAATTTCTAGAGAACTTACCATGAGAAGCGGACCAGCGCTTCCGTGAGACCGGGAAAGACGAAATCATCGCTGCCGATGCGCCAACGACGACCGAACGCTATGAGAGCCGGCATCGCATCTGAAGCGACTTCAATTCACCATTGGACCACTAGATTTCAACCCAACAGAAAGGGGTCAGGCGCGAATGTGCAAAAGTGAGAGAGCCCTCTGGATTTCACGCACTCTCGGACTCGCAACCCCTTTCTGTCGGGTTGGCCGGCATGTGGAATGATGTGGGACGATTCAATAAAGCAGGAAACGAGAGAAAAACGGGCAGAAATCATGAGAAATTGGAGCAGAGTCGGAACGAATCACGGACTGAAACTCCTCCCACAAAGTGACCGAAGTGTCCGGACTCTTGCACAGAAATCGCCTGAAAATGCACTGGCGTTTTTGTATTTTTGAACGATGGCTCCGCCCACTTTTGAATATTTTTTTCAAATGAGTCTCGCGCGAGCTTCATATTTGGTTTTTATTGATCGCTCCAAGTCGCGTTCCTACCCTAATTTCAATCCGGTTGTATGCAAACGCTCATTAATTGCACTGTCGTTGTTTTCGTGTTGAATTTCACGTGCTATTTTTTTAAAAACTTTGCGTTGCAGCTAACAAATCAAACCGCTCCCTGCCGTTGCGCAGATTATGTTCTAAGTGGTTCACCGGCAAGCACAGCAAAAAGCCGATCAATCATGGGAGCGTACCTCAACAAGCCGGTATGTTGCTATAGATGATTTGCATATTTTCTTCTCTTTCACATGTTCCATTGAAAAGTGGCAGAAATAGTAAAGTAGAACATCAAATCGTTACAAAAGTGTTAAATCAGTAATGAGTTGCTTTGTAGATTACTGAGAAGCATTCCGAGTCCGGGGGCACCGACAAGATCAAGTTTGCTGCCACTTCTATGCAAGGATGGCGCATAAACCAGGTTCGACTTTCTTTTGTACTAATCTTTTTCATTTCGTCATTTCTTGTAATGCATTTTTATCATTTTCGTTATTTCAGGAAGATGCTCACAACTGTATTATCAACCTGGAGGATGGATGGCACGTCTTCGCAGTCTACGACGGTCACGGCGGCCCTGAAGTCGCCAAGTATACCGCCCTCAACTTCCCGCAGTTCTTCAAGGATCGCGAGGTGTGGAAGGCAGAGGACATAGTCAAGCTGCTCCAGGATACCTTCGTCGATTTCGACGATCATCTCCGAACTGAGCCCGTGATGAAGGAGCTCAAGGTGAGTGTGACCTTTCCACTTTTTCTACCATTTGTTGAAGAAGGCAAAGCAGAAATCCAATATCGTTTCGTTTCAGAAAATCGCGGCCGGCGACGCTAACGAGGAAAAGGGCGAGTCGGACGACGACGATGAAGGAGATGAGGACAAGGCGGCTCTCTTCGAGGAGGGCACCGCCCCGCTCGAGCAGCTCCTCAAGAAGTAAGGAAAATAAACATGATAATTATATTTTCCCGCTGGTCGTATATAGGCGAATTAAACTTGTCGTTATCTGTTTTGCAAATATGACATTTCCTCTTTTCAGGTACGGATATGAGATAATCTCTAACGGAGGAACAACCAGAGTGATGAGACACATCACAGATGTCGCCAACGAGCACATGGTTAGTTCAAATGTTGTGGTTTTATTTTAAATTCTGGCCTCAGTGTTGATTAAATACTAGGACGGAGGAATAATATTTGATATATGGATTATAGGCCGAGGCGAGAGCAGCAAAGCAGGACGACGCCGGAGATTCCGAGGATGGAGAGGGCAGCAGCTCAGCTGAGAAGCCGGTTTGTTCATGCCTAATTCGCATATTTTTGCTGCTGTTCAATAATTCTGAACTAGCACTCACGACACTAGGTTTTGCACATTCAATTCTTCGATGATTTATCTTGTAGCAGAAGCGCCCCAACTCCTCCCCTCGTCTGCAGCGTGCAAAGAGGGCCAAGTCCGAAATCAGTGCTGAAGAGGAGAAGAACGGTGAAGAAGAGAAGGAAGAGAAGAAAACTGAGGGAGATGCCAAGAGTGAGGAAGAGAAGATCGAGAATGGAGAGGAAGAGAAGTAAGCGAAAATTTGGAAGTTGTGATGCTCAATGTTGTTAGACGGGTTTCAATTAATTTCCTTATATTTAGGATGAATAACTGTGTAAAATTCCTATCGAAACCGATAGAATGAGTTTGAAAAGTTGAAGTTGTTTGAAACAACGTCCTTTGCAGGCCCGTGGTTACCGAGGTCAAGAAGGGAGCCAACACTGTACCCGTCAACAAGCCTGCTGCCAAGTACGTTGAATCTTTTTTTTTAAACTATAGTTTTTCCCATTGAGCACTTTTTGGGTTTCGTCTCTTATTTCTTTCATGGAGTTCGAGTTCGGAAACTATTATTTATGGGTAGATAAATCCGCGGTCACTTCACTCATGCAGGCGTAGAAAGGATAGTCTGTGTGAATTTGCACGCCGCAACAATTGTATACGAAATATTTTTGATTATGATCAGTATATTATGGAAATTCATTTGTGAATATCGATTTCCTTGCAGATCCGAGGGCGGAGCTCTCGATGATGTGGATGTGAACTCGAGTGATGATGAGGACTACAAGGAGGGAGAAGAGGAGGAGGGCGAGGACGAGGAAGGTAAATAGTTAAATTACATTTGATTGTGTTTTCGTTCATGGCATTTGTTTTCGTTCTTCTAATGTATGCTGAAGCAGCCAAACTTATTGTAATTTGACCAGGTTTTGTTATTTGTCGAAGATCAGAAGCAAAACATGCTATTATTTTATTGCTTCTAGCCCACGTATGAATACGTAATGTGTCTCAGCTTCCATCATAATTCATAAATCATTCATGGTTGCCAGGTGACGATGAGGACGAGTCTGAGGAGGAGGATGAGGACGAGGAAGGAGAGGAGGACGAAGATGAAGATGAGGAGATGGACGAGGATGCATTCGGAGGACTCTCTGGTGAGTATGACAAAGATGTATTGTAGGGATGTCGGTTCGGTGTTGTGGATACCCTCTGGCAGTCCCTTTTTCTCTAACTCTCTTTACCATATCACCGTAAAACGCCGTTAGCCGTAAAACGTTTACCGAATCTGCATCCTTAATGTATTGTGAATGTAGCCCCGTAATCTTCTAACGTAGACTTAGTGGATGTGTGTCTGTGTGGTGTTGTTCATGCCGCGAGACTTTCGTCCAACCAGTTCCGGTACTAGGTGCATCATTCGGTCCCTCAGGAGAGACGCCTGGAGAGGACTCGGGAACGACCGCCTGCGTGTGCCTCGTCGCCCCCGGAAAGGTACGCTTCTTACCATAAATGCTTAGTTTTCTTCGCTTTATTGATTGAAACAATTAAACAACTTCTTTTGCTAAGTTTCGTCGTGCGTAGCTTATCAGTTTTGACCAAAATAAGGTGAAGAAATGGACGGACTCTTAATAAATATGGAATATTTAAATTGCAGGTGATCGTCGCTAACGCTGGCGACTCGCGTGCAGTGCTTTCTCGAGGTGGCAAGGCCATCGACCTGTCGATTGACCACAAGCCCGAGGATCAGATCGAGATGGACAGAATCACCAAGGCAGGAGGTGGGAGTCCCGCTTCTTTTTATATTACTATTCGGAGATTAAATATATTTTTCTCGAATTTTAGTTTAAATTATCGTAGTCATCACAATTTTGATATTAAGGAATCGTCAACGAGGACGGCCGTGTCAATGGCGGACTTAATCTGAGCAGAGCACTTGGCGACCACTGCTACAAGAAGAACAAGGTGGGTTTATAAATATTTTTTGTTGAATAGCGTTTTCCGTGAATCTGGTTCTCTTTGTTGCGAGACTGTTTAGAATAGCGCAAGATTAGTCCGCCTTGTACTGTTTTGACTCCACTCTAGCTCAAAATAACACTAGGCTCTAGTTAGATATCGAATGGCTTTGCTCGTCTGTCAATCACCGTGTTGTTATCTGCAGACGCTTCCCCTCCGCGAGCAGATGATCTCCGCCCTTCCCGACGTGAAGATTCTGGAGACGACGGACGAGGATGACTTCATCGTCGTCGCCTGTGACGGCATCTGGAACTCGCTCGAGAGCCAGCAGGTGAGGGGAATTGGATTTGTTATGTTAGCCGTATTGTAGACAACGTGATTAAACGTAGGAAAAACATGTGGAATATCTACCACAGGTGAAACTTTGTACTTGAAGGTGGGAGGATTTGAAATGTCCATGCTAGGATTACGATTACACATCGAGCATGTGCAAAACATTTCAAATATATACCTTATGTGAAACTTTGTACTTGCAGGTGGTCGACTTTGTGAAGGAGCGACTCGTGCTGAACAAGTCACTCACCGAGATCTGCGAGGAGGTGAGAGAATTTTTTTACATTAGGCATACATTTTAAAATACCGAAAATTAAAAAAAAATAACAACTATCTTATACGTGGAACGAAAAGGTATGAAAATATGCCAGCAATGTCTTCATTGCTTTACGTATGATTTTTCCCAATAACTTTATAATTTGTGCAATTGCAATCGCTTTCTCTCAGATGTGCACTGCGTGTCTCGCCGACTCAACCTCGGGCGATGGAACTGGCTGTGATAACATGACCATCATCGTTGCTGATCTCAAGGCAGCCAGCAGACCTGCGCCTGCTGCAGCTGCAGAGAAGAACGAGGAGGAGGCGGTCCAGGTCTAATCTCGTTACCCCCGATACCCTCCCCCCCTTTCCACGCTTCTCCTCATCCCTTTACACTATTCCAGTTAGCCAGGTCTAGGCCGAGTTGATTAATGCGATTGCGCGATCTTCTAATTCCAATATTTATTCGTGATGTTTTTTTTACACAAACTTTCCTACAATTAGCGCCCGTTTATGTGTAAACTACTTTCGGCGGACAGTTACATGTATTTTTGAGTTATTATCGAGTTAAGCCCGCGTGCACCTATTTTTGTTTTCTCACTCTTTCATCTCTCATCCCCCCAGTTTGGCACAACCCTCCGTTTACCTTATATACGTGGTTTTTGTTATCGATTAGACTCCCGCCCTTACAACTCGTTATTTGCAATTAGTACGCTACAGTAATCTGTGTAATCTGAACAGCAGGCGAATAGTAGCATCTCTCACCTTCTCCTTACGAGCTCCCTCTGCTTTGTAGACAGACCGATGTTGTTGTAACGCGTCTTTGTTTTCTCTCCCCCGTTGTGTGATTGCCCGAACCCTTGAAGATCTACTGTATTCATACGGTATTCTGATCACCTGTAACTCTCCGGATCCTGCTCCTGTATTCTAATCGCAGCAACACATAAACATGAGAATTGTCTCAATTTAAAATTGATTTGCGTCTGTTCAAGTATTCAATGATAAAACTGCCTTGAGACGCAATCACTGTTGTATTTATCATTAAAAAAATCAGCTCGGGGAACAAGATATCGATTGATGAGATCGTTTTGATTTGGCACGAAATTCGGGAACCGGTTCGATGACCCGAAAGAATGAAAGACGTTTGAGTAATGATGGACCTACATGTGAACAAGCGAGGGCTCTATTCGAAATAATGATGAATATAGTCGAAAAAGACTAAAACTGAGAAGAAAACGAGGGTGATACTGGAGAAAATTGTGAGAAGAATTCGATCCAGCACATTGGCGAGATATTCCCACTCGAGAGCGCACCTGGAAATGATGTCGATCGATAACTGATGTACGACTACCGTAGTGCGCCAAGCGGCTACAGTATTGAATGAAACGCTGAATAGATTATCCAATGATCGGAAAGACGGCCAGAACTGAGGGGTGGTTAGCGATGGTGTAAGAGATCATTCAACTGAGAGTATGCAATGCGTGTGGTGCAGCGTGCAATTGCGAAACTGAGACAACCGAAATATGAGTCGATCAGAAAATCGATAAATGATGGCATTCGGTAGGTCATTCTCACAGCTTCTTGAGAGTTACTGGCGGCATGAGAGAGGTGATAAAATCGTCCTCCATTTCGGTGGCATCACTAGGTTACGGTAATGAGAGGGTTATGGTAGATCAGAGTGATTTATTGACGTTACGGGAGCTGCAGGCGATTAGGTTAGTGCTATGATAAATTTCGATGATTTTTGATAGGTAAGATAGATATTTTGGGGATTGAGGGAGAAATACTGTATGGGGTTACAGTAGGAGAAAGAGGGTTACGGTACCTCCTCATCAGCTTTTGCCGCTTGACTTCACGCGCGTTGCTCACGCTCTTCCTCGTGATCTTACGCTCGCTTTGCTGGAATTGGATCGATAATGTGCAAATTTGTACGGTACTCACATTCCCCTCAAATATAGGATCCAATTATTAGCATCTAGGCGAGTTTGGGTTATGCGGAGTGCAGAAATAATCATCTAATTTCACTATAAGTTATTCGAGCCAGGACTAGGCTACCATATACCCTATACCAGCAAAAAAATAAACACAGTTTCAAGGTAAAAAAATTGTACGAGTAATAGCTTCAAGGTGGTTTTGGGCTGCGCTAATAACATACAAGCATCGGGGTTAATTTCAAACCCGGCTCGAGTATTTCCCTCACCTTCTGTTTCAAATGCATCGTGTACTGTTGAGTGATGGACGCTAATCTCCTCTCATAAGAGTACACCGATTGACTGTCCATATCCATTGATACGGTTCGGAAGAAGCGGGACGGGTCGGGCGGCATTTGCTGCAAGGGTCGCATTTGTCGGAGGAAAAGGGCAAGTAATACTGTAGGACGGAATTAGCTTATACCGCTTTAGTAGCTGCTGCTAGCCTTAATACAATAATGTGATTAATGGGGATCTTAAGATCGACTTTCCCGAGAAGTATCAGCCGTTGCCCGTTTCACACAAGTTAAACACACCGTGAAGCACTCATCGCCCTATGCCGAACAGTGCAAAATACACAGGATGACTCCGCAAAAAATTGGCATATAATTTTCTTGTGAAATGAGAAAATTGTTTTTGTTGCGTAATAATTACGAAAGAAACAACAAACCGAAATGGGATCAATGCTGTGCTGGAAAATCGGGTCCAACTCATTCGAGCTGGTTCGATTCGCGTCCACGATACCGTACTCCATCCACAGTTCGATCAGCTGCGTCGGGACCTGAATCAGGGTGAATCTGGCATCGTGCCAAAGTAATTCAAAGAAAATTGAATCTTACCTCAAGTATGCAATTGTTTACGAACCAATTATGCACCAATCGTCGGACGCCCTTGGAAAGTGGTCGATTGTATTGCTTTTGGGCGTGAATTGCTGAAAAGGGAAAAATATTGCATAGTGATGACGCAACATTTGCTCTTACTATCCAATTTCTTGAATTTGTTGCTTAATGATGCTGTAAATGATCCCGTCTTTGAAATAATCTAATGATGACGCAATCATTTAAAGAATTGCCTAGTAATGACGCAACTCACCCAACACCATCGTAGCCATCAGCGTACCAGTGACGATAACGAAGATGATGCCGATGTAGTACCAACCTGAGGATTGGTCTTTGTAGTTTGATCTTTATCGCAATCGAAGACCACCCGCATCCGTGTTTCGGTGGATAATGAAGAAAGGAGTTGCGTCCGATAACCAATGACTGGTAGTGTAGTTTCGATCTTGCATCATTTCCCCCACAACCGCGCTGTTTGAAGTTCACACATCTTTATTCCTTGTAGTTTGATCTCCCATCTCTAATCGTTGTAGTTCTATCCCCCCCCGCTACTCATCAGATGCAACCGCATTTGTGTTTCAACGGATGGTTATGGGAACGGATGCGAGCGAAGACCAATGAAGACTTTAGCACTTTGTGCTACCACCAAAACCACCAATTTAGCAAAAAAAAATTACATTAGCACTTGGAATCGCGGAAGAAGATCACACGAATCTAGTTATTTGATACTAACGCATCTACTAGCGCTACACGCGTTGTCTCTAATCTCTCTCATCTCTAATCTTTGTAGTTTGATCTCCCACTCACTCATGAGGGGCACATAAGTCGATGTAGACGGCATCTGATTGCAAACCATCAGCATCATAATCGACATCGTCAGTAGAGTGTTGATGCCGAGGTATCTGCAGAAAGATTGTAGTTTGACCTTTGATCTACACACTTCGTAGTCTGTATCCTGCTCTTTTTTCAGACTGCAAGTTCGATATGTTTTCTTTATCGCCAGGCTCGAAGAGCGGACCTGTTTAAAATGTGATCATTGTAGTTTGATCTGTAGTTTGTAGTTTCACTCACAATTTCTCGTCCCTCTCACTACTCGATGACGTGGGTGTGAAGAAGCCAGTGACTGCGACGATAGTGATAATGGAGGTGGGAATTACCTGTAGAGTGCGGTGGGATTACATAGGGATGATGTAATTGCTATGTTTTGGACGTAAGAATAACTTGCGAATGAGAAGAATATGATGTTGTATTATATAAGAATCAAATAGATGAGTTTGTGGCATCGCTGAATTTTATGACATCGTCGAAATGGTTTCAATTCTCTTTCGAGAAGAGTTTCCAACACCGATTCACCTAGTGATACTAGTTCAAAACACCAGTTCAAAGTGAGGTGAAAATTTTGAAATTTTGTATCTTCTCTTCTTCTTTCTCTACTTCCGAAGTGCAGGAAAAATATTTTTATTTTTATTAATGTTTCATAGGTTATAAGTGTCTCACCAAGTTGACGATGTAATAGAGCGGCTTCCTCTTTATTACGAGCTGCGCGTACAGCATAACCCACGGTTCCTTGCAGCACTTGTAGTAAACCTGTGTAAGGAGTGCTGGTTATTTTAAAAGTAATTTCTGAATAGATAACCAATAGTTGCTCACACTTGCATTTCTTCTCTGTTCTTTGCAACACGGATTGGGGGGACTCGCGTTTCATCATCCCCTGTCACAATGTTCTGGTGCCTCAGAGAATGTAAGGCAAACGAGCAACGAGTGTCTTTTCCCAATTGGGAAAAGGCGCCCAAGAAGCGCTGTTCGGCGCCTTTTCCCAAATAGGGAAACACACTTTGTGGCCGCTTCCATGACAATCCGAACATTGTGCTGTGTGCACTCATCGAGGAGTGCACACAGGGGATGATGGAGGCCTCGATAAAATCTAACTCCTACACAGAGAATGAATACACTGAGATAGGGCACCTAGTGTATGATACACTCAATAGTGAGTGTATTCATTCTGGGTGTATGTCACGCTACGCGACATCGTATATTTCATGTTAGCCATTTTGTTTACGAGTAAACTTACAAATTCGCTTCTCGAATTTGTTTTAGTTGCATTATCTATATGTTTACTTCTTTATGTTTTATTAAATAATTTATTTCACCTCTCGTCGGACGAAATTGAAGGAGAGCACCTCCCACTCGTCGTTGCGCACCATGTTCTTGAGGTTGACCTGAGAGAGATCAAAGATCAAACTACAAACATCAGAGATCACACTACAAATATTGATTATATAATTACAGATACAAACATTGAAAAATGATATAGAGATTACGGGTCGCGCAGTGGTTTTGCGGTTTCGTGTTAGTGATAAGCAACGCTGAGCAATAGTTTTTTTTTTAGTTGAATATCTACAGGTCTCTCAAAATAAATTTAGAAGAAAATAGCAACCGAAAAAACGAAGACTACTAAGAGCAAATATCAAACTACACTCGAACATCGGGCATCTTGGGCCAGTAGTCGATGGAGCTCTTGTCATGCGTCCACGAGGAGATGATGAAGGTGCAATTCTGAGACAGAAAAGGTCAAAGATCAAACTGCGAAAGTATTAGAGAAGGTTAATAATGATCAAGCTACGGACACTAAATACCAAATTATAAACTACAAAAAAACGTAGAAAGATCAGACTACAAACTACGAACTCACCTGCTGATCGTATGGGAAGAAGCGTACGTTCATCTTGCACGAGAGTCTGTAGATGGCGGGAAAGAGCAATTGGACTCGCGCTCCTGAAAAAGAAGGAAGAGATTGCATAGGGATGATGCAACAGTGGAATATGATTGCATAGTTATGGTGCAATAAATAAGATAGTATGGGAAGCAATTAATTGTGCAATCAATGTAATGCATCAATGGGTGGACTTGGAAGGTAAAGTGGCACGAAATATCGACAAACTAAGTTCTCGGTATAATTTTGATAAAAGCTGAAACAGTGAAGTCACCGGCAACTTGTGTGATATAGCTTCATTCCTCGTTAGAGATAACAGTGAGCCGTTCAAGACCATTAACTTATCAGCGAAAAGTAATGCTCTTGATCGATTTTCAATCAAAGTGAAACCGTGAAGTCGCTTTTCTTTTTTTCTGAGTGTTCTATAACCGAGTGCACAGAGAATGAATACACTGAGTTAGGGCATCGAGTGTATGATACACTCAATATTGAGTGTATTCGCGCGTCGAGAGAGCGTGCGAAAACGGGAGATTTGTAAGTGTATCATACACTTGATGCCCTAACTCAGTGTATGATACACTCAATAGTGAGTGTATTCATTCTGGGTGTGTGCTCACCCTTTGTGTCGTTCATCCAATATCCGGAAGTGACGATTGCATTCATGAGACTTTCGGTCTTCTTCTGCTCAAGAGTCTCACTGCAATATTGATTATTGATTTTAAACAATATTATATAATACGTTCATCAAATGGGTGTGTGCCCTCTCTTTCTACATGTCTCTTGCTCAACAGATATCCAACAGGTCCCACAGTCATATCTGTTGTTTAGGAGCGAAACGTTTTTTTTGCGCACGAATTCGTAGAACATACAATTCTTTAAGTTTGTAGCTTTTTTGTTCGTAGCTAGAGCGCGGTTGAGTTGATGTTTCACAGATATTACAAGGATCAAGTTATAGTTTTTTATTTGATTCGAATAGACTGGAAAAATGCACAATAATTGGCACAGTGATATTAAAATTCCGTTACACAATTCCACTGTGCTTTTGCCATTGTGCCAAGTCATTTAAGTCATCATAGGATCAATATGGGTGGTCGTCTTGAACCTGTTCTCAGAAATGTCATTTTGGCATACCCGCCTCTTGCAACCCGCATGCGTCTCTAAAAACGAGAAAAAAATCCTTGCCTGTTGTACAAATAGGTGTCGGGTATCCACAATTGCTCATGCGGAACGATGGTCTTGTTCAGTAGTCCGTACTGTTCCGGATTCCAGTCGATGAACTCGTCGAACCAATCCTGCGCACGCTACCGTATCGCGCACACACAATTTTTCATAATTCATGAACGCTATTCATAAGAGAGGTCTCACCAGAGATTGCAGGTGGTTCGGAACAATTTTCAAAAAAATATTTTTGATTTCGACCAAACTTCTATATTAGAGTACCCAGGCGATGAGAATTCGATTTATCCCGGTCCCAAGTCCAGAGCCGGCTTTTAGGAAATCTCCGGCTCCAACACCGGAATCATCATAACTCGGGCCAAAATGAAGTTAAAATGACGGCGTGGTGTTCAAAAAATCCGCAAAAATATGGCGAATAAATTTAGTGTTGACATAAAAAATGGCAAGAAATAAATAAGAAAGTTATCGAAAGAAATTCGAATTTTTGCCTTTTCAAAAATTCGTAAGACTTCTAAGATGGCCGAACTCCATGACGTTCTCCACAGATAATGAAAGAGCATCCAAAATATAGTCAAATAAAAATTTCAGAAAATATAAAAATGGGTACATCTAAACTCGAAAAATTGCTTCGAATGTCAAAAATTGAGAAACAGCGAAAAATCGATATTTTCAAAATGATGTCTAACCTACTTTTCTGTGAAGTCTCGGTAATAGTAAGTTATTATAAATAGTTTCGAGGCAGGTCTACTCAATTTTTGATGAAAAAGAAAAGTTTATTTTGTACAATGTAAATCGGACAGGACAACCTTTATTTGTATATCATTTTTAAGCCTGTATTGACAGTAGATGCCTCAATACGATATTTTCGTAGATTATAATGACCTCGGCTTCACAGAAAAGTAGGTTAGACATCATTTTGAAAATATCGATTTTTCGATGTTTCTCAATTTTTGACATTCGAAGCAATTTTTCGAGTTTAGATGTACCCATTTTTATATTTTCTGAAACTTTTATTTGACTATATTTTGGATGCTCTTTCATTATCTGTGAAGAACGTCATGGAGTTCGGCCATCTTAGAAGTCTTACGAATTTTTGAAAAGGCAAAAATTCGAATTTCTTTCGATAACTTTCTTATTTATTTCTTGCCAATTTTTATGTCAACACAAAATTTATTCGCCATATTTTT
>BTSY01000109.1:0-29124 GCA_036245785.1 Pristionchus fissidentatus
CACTGTGATCTTGGACACTGTGTTTTTTCTTCAGAGACTCGTAAATCAATGGTGAAAGGTGGTTCTGATATCCAACGAACACACGTCAAAATTGCCGCCGGCTTCAATTCCAATTGCGTTAGTCGTTCTGAATATTAAATGTAAGTTCTCTTGTATGTCCAAATTGTTAAACGCGTGTGCTTGAGTGACAATCAAGTCGAATCTATGGAGTCTGACTAGGAAAAGGAATCAGATCTACCTACTCCTGTATTTTTACTCCTATGGATCACCAGTTGACAGACCAATGGGGGAAAGATCAAAAGTGCCGACGGTTTCCCAATGGGGAAACTTCTGGGATCCCAAATGGAGAATCCTCCCTCAACCCAACATCTCCCCACTGGGAAATCGTCGGGCACCTTTGATCTTCACACTACACACTATTGGTCTGCCAACTGAGGATCGATTGGGGCAAAAATACCAGAGGACGCGAACGCGAAAAAACTACTTGGTACAATCCATAGATTCGTTTCAATTGTCGCTCAAGAATATGCGTTGAAATATTTTGGGCAAACAAGAGAACTCACATTTTGTCTACAGAACGACTGATGAAAATGCAATTGAAGTCGGTGTCGATTTTGACGTCCATTCGGTGAATATCGGAACCACTTTTCACCATTGATTGATTCACTAATGTCTGAAGAAACAACACTGTGTTCACATTGAGGCGGGAATTTCTACCAGACTAGATCTACAAGATAAATTTATATTTTGTACGTTCTGCTACAATATAATATCAAAAATCGCCAACCTGGACATGACTGAAAACAAATTTCGCGTGTTTCAGAGAGGAGAGACCGAATTGAAGAAACGGTCAAAATGAGACAACAATGGGAAATTCTCATATGCCAGAGTGCCACAGACAAAGTGTGCACGTAAATTAACAAGAAACATGTATTCTATTAAGTATTTCCGTTAAAAAGTTGTCTGTATGAGAGTCTGTTATCGGGTAATTGATCATTTTGAGGGGTTGTTCTCGGGCCGTCTCATTTGCCGAATCATTTCGACAGGGACCACTCAATTACCCGATTACCCGACCCGAATTACGCACTCTAGTAACAACTAATGAATTAATATGATTAACAAATGAATTGAATAACATTAAAACTATTTTCACTAACCCAATAGTATTTGCGACAGCGCAACCACGTTCTTTATGGAGTGAAAATTTATTCATAATTTTGAATGTTAATTGAAATTGATAAGACAGATGCGCTGCAAACAGTCAACTATTTAAGGAAAAAGTCAAGAACAAGATCTTGTCGTGACTGATTCTGGCTAGAACATTGCTTCACTCTCTCTAAAACAACTTTTAAATTTTTTTTATTTATTCATCATTTTTCGATTGCATATACAATAATTTGTAGATATGATTTGCTGTTTACTGATCTGGGTAATGAATCACCCTATGTCTCTTCAGTTCGGCCGTTACACTGAACTTCTCTCCACAAAAATCACATGCAAAGAACTTGTGTCCATGTGCTTTAGTCATGTGAACCTTGAGACGTGGTGCATATGAAAATTCGCGGGAGCAGATTTCGCAAGACAGACGCACATCTGAAATTAGATATTTTCATTTCTTTTTGAAACGACGTCTAACACTAGGCAAAATAATCATTAATTGCAAGAGATAATTGTACCTGAGTGGGTGTACATATGCTGAGTGAGACTGTCCTTCGACTTCATCCTCACTCCACATACTGTACACTCAAATTTATAGCTAGCTGCAGTTGCAGCAGCTGCAGCAGAACCGTGCTGCAGCTTTCCGTGCTGCACGAATGCTGCATTAGACTTGAATCCAGTCATGCCGCACTTGCCACATTTCATTGTACTGGTGCATCTGCTCTTGTGGTGGCTCTGAACAATAATAAAACAATATTTTGCTTCCATTTTCAATGCAAGAAGAAGGAAAATGAAACTCTGCCATGCTATTCCACCACATCATAACATTAAAAAGTTGTACTCAGCAGAGTTAGTAATGCATATATGTTTACCAGTTGTGAACTGTGTCCAAATTTCTTTTCGCACTTCTTGCATTCAAATCGGGGCATGTCTGAGTTAGTCTTCATTGCGGTAGTCACTGCAGCTGCATTGATTACAGCAAGATTACTAGCTGCGACATGCTGTGTAGTTGCTGTTTTTGCTGCAATTTGCGAAGCATCTGGTCCGGATTCTGCAGGTACTTCTTCATTTTCGTTCGATACCAGAGGCGCTTCTCGAACTATCTTGGGGAGTGTAGTCGATTTCGCTATTTCCACCTTGAATAATAAAAATTCATAATTACATTCACTATTTATCATTAAAAAATGAGTGGGTGTTGAAATCTTAACGATTTTTCGATAAGGTTCTAACCAGATATGACGGCGTTCGCATAAGAATCGAGCATGAGCCGGCACAGTGAAAAGGGTCAATTTTCTGAAACTCTGTGATTTGACGTTATCGAGGGTGCTGATAACGATAGACATATTTATTTTGCACATGGAACGCCCGTTGGCGCCAGACGGCGTCGCGTCGAAATCACGTTTTGTGGAATATCTCGGCCCCCAATAAAGCTAATTTTTTGCCCCTTTATTTCCGGTGCAGAATTTGATTACGCCTGTCTAGTTCATTTTGTTTCATTGTTAAAAATAATTTGCAGCTCAGCAGCTTTTTGCTCTACGAAAAGTTGCATTTTTAAAAATTATTTTTAAGAATGAAACAAAATGAACTAGTCAGGCGTAATCGCCATCAAATTCTGCACCGGACATAAAAAGGGCAAAAAATATTTGATATTATTATTTGGGGCCGAGATATTCCACAAAACGCGATTTCGACGCGACGCCGTCTGGCGCCAACGGGCGTTCCATGTGCAAAATAAATATGTCTATCGTCATCAGCACCCTCGATAACGTCAAATCACAGAGTTTCAGAAAATTGACCTTTTCACTGTGCCAGACCCAGCCGAATTTGCTCGATTCTTACGCGAACGGCCTCATATGCAAGTTGAAATTTTATTTTTTAGCACTAACTTCGTGGATGTTTCTCATATGCATTTTATAAAGATTCGGTAGAGTGAATTCCTGATTGCATAGTTCGCACGAATATCGATCGTCTGAAAATAGAAGAATCTAATTAAAAAAACATTTCGCAGCAGGTTCGAAGTATTCAACAGCCCCGTACCGATTTAACAAAAAAAGAAACATTAGGCCACTAACTTTTCATAGACTATAAAAATATTCTCGTTAGAGTAAAAATACACTCACTTCCATGCAGAAGCATGTGAACTCTCCTGCTGTTCTTGTGTGGAAATCTGGCTCCACATTCTTCGCATTTGAATCTACCAAATGCAACTGCAGCAGCTGCTGCAAGTTCAGCAGGCGAAGAATGGGTCGCATCTTGCTGCCTCTCATGGACCAGAATCTTGTGCTGCTGTAGAGCCTTGAGTGACTTGAAGACGATGCTGCATTTGACGCACCGCAAGCAGCAGTCGTTACGAATGTGATTCTAAGTAATATATCTTCAGTTTGTCACAATAATTCAGCGCGTTACCACATACTCGACAGGAATACAGAACACACAATACCGAATTTATCGGCAGTCTTTTTTTCACGCTGAACGGGTTATTCTACTCGACTAGTCTATATGAATAAATATTTTGTACCTTTAAGGAACTCAGTATGTAGAACATCTTGCCGCACTTGTCGCACTTGGCTCCGTTCGTTAGCTTTGCAGAGCCTGCCGTTATCGGCCTTCTGCTTAACTCGTCGTTCGCTTCTTTTCCATCTTTACCGTCTTTGCGGATTACAGTAAAATTTGCTATTTCGCACTGAATATGTTTATTGTTTTGGAACATAAAAGGGAATTTTGTTCCGATTGTTCCTGGTAATGTTCCTGCTAGCAGGAATATTACCTGGAACAATCGGAACATGATCAGGAACAAATATACGTTAAATATGCATCTTCGCTGTTTTGTACTTGTTCCTGGTCATGTTCCGATTGTTCCCGCTCACACTCGGAATGTGAGCAGGAAATCAAGAACAATCGAAACAATTTTTTTTGTGAGTATTGATGACTAACCAAATTATGAACATCTGATTGAATCTCAATTCCGCAGTCGCAACGGAGAGCTATTCCAGACTGAAATAGGAAAATAAAAAAAAATGAATTGGCCAACGGAGAATGTCACCAATAGGCGACGTACCGGAGATTAAGCCGATAAGAACAGATTAGACCGTTTATTTAGGTATGTTAGGCCGAAGCCCGGTGTACAATCACAATTAAATGGTTGTGATTCTTGGGCCATCACTGACGATTCCCCCCCCAGGAGGGGTTTGACTGAATGTGAAGACTGTGGAGCAAGGTCTGACGCTAAGGGAGCGACACAGTCATACCCATTATAGTTTTGACCATATATATTGTGTACACTTGAAATAGCTCTAAATATTGTAACCTAGTTCTATATGTAGAAGGAAAATGGTATTAACAATATGAAATACCTTCTTAGCTGTTTGACTGTGCTTCGATGATATGTGGCTAAAGAAAGTCGAGACTTTTTCCGTGTAATGCTAAAATTTTAATTATTTTAAATAGTGCTAGAATGATTGAAAAACACGTCTACTTTTGAGCTGTGTTATCTATTGAGTTTTTCTCTGAGGTTTTGTGATACTCAAAGCTTGCAATTTGATAACCAGAAAATGAAAATGATAAAGTTTGGATGAACTTTTTTTTATATTTTATAATTTATGTTTCAACTAAATCATTACTCACCTCACAAAGTGGACAACGCAGAAGGCGTTTATTAGATTTCTTGATAAATTGGGTTTCCGAATGATCAATAGTTATTGAATCAGCTGGAAATGTTGCAATCGCTGATGCCTGCATTGCAGCCGTGGAGAAATCGAACGGATGCTTTTGCTGCAGGACATGAATTAAGAAATTATCAATAGTTTGTGGGCAATAGTTATTGGTTTTTACTAAATAATATAAATAGATGAGTGACGATGAGTTGACATCTTCCGGTTTCATGAAAAATCGATCTTATGTCAAAAGTACGATTTTGATTATGGAATTCCGTAATCATTCGGAAAACCGAATGAGGGCTGACCGGTTTACGGAATGCCGCAAAAGTAAAAATGAGAGGGAAAATCGATTCGGAATTACGGAATGAATTCCGTTTAGACATCCCTAATGTACACCATACTTGGCCTGGATACCTGTATCTGGATTGTAAATTCTTGTCGGCTGAATTCTGCTTCTTTCTTTTCATCGACAATCGATTTGATTGAGGTCGCTAAACCCGAGCAGAATGAATGAACAAGATTGTGGAGAGGAGTTTCTCTGGAATTCAGACTTGCTCATTATGAAGTCTTTTAAACATTGCGGTGCATTGCAAGTTTGTAGCAAATGTGAACAATTTTAAAATTAACTACCATTTTAGAACCACAGACATATATTGGATTACACATTTATCAAATATTCTTTCATATCCACCCTTCAATCTTCGATGAAATCAATCATACGATACAATGCATTAATGGACAATCTAGATGATGGCTTAAAAAGAACTTACTTCTCATTTACGTGCTCCGTCACCAGTTTCAACTGCATTTCCATCGACTTGACGAGGAATTCCATGCGCTAAATTTAACGTATTCAATAAAGATAGGATATATAAAATACCTCGTAGTTCCTTCCTCCGTCCGTCACTATCTTCTGCATCATGGAAATTGAGCGAATGGCAAGATTTCCCATTTCATCGACAGATGAAAGATGGAGGGCCTCAAGACATAGTCCCTCGTCACTTATCATGCTATTAAATCCTACCTTTCTCTTCCAATCGTCGAAAATGTCTTGCGACAAAGAATTACTCGTCATTACTGAAATCAACTCATAATTGTTAACGACAATGTTAATAAAACACAGAATATATTTATGATAATGAAGCAGACTGCAAGGGACAAAGAATTGGAGATTATCTGTGTCGTACTTAAAATGTTGAATTGTGATCGTTTCATATTTTGAAAAGCAAAATACGAAAAAAAAGCGTTCTTTGTTCGCGCGATAGATCGGTCACATACAGTATCTAGATCGAACGCACCCTCTGGGGATACTTGGGCGGTGATGTGCACTCTTTGACCCTCTGTGTGTTAGCAGATCTCTACTCGAGGAACAGTAAAAGGACCAAGGGATCAGCATCCCTAGTTCATGTATGCCGTTATTCGCTACTACGAAACCCTTTGCAACCCTTGCGCTTTATGCGCAGTTTGTGATAGCGTAACAGTTGTATAACATTACTCTGGCGAGAACTGTACCCTCAAAACGGACGCAAGTGAACTTTTTCGGCGAAAGTCGCCGCTTTTCGCCGCTTTTTTGCGACAGGCTGGCAAATCGTTGTTTGTGAACGAAATCGTTCAATTTTTGCAACACGTATGTTTCATCGAAATTCCAGAAATGCGTTTTCAGAACGAAGAAAATTATTGATTGGAAAGTACAGTAATGAAAAGTGGTGTGATTAGGTGTCGAGCTGGTGCCAGTGCACTTGTGTACTTTTCATATTGCTATTTTTATCGTTCTGATGATCGTGCTATGCAAATTAAGGCTATTTCTAATTTAATTCGAATTTTGTGAGCTCATCCGCGTACTCAATGTCGGTTTCGGTCGGTTACAAATCGTTTAAATGAGTAGAAATGACGAAAAATCAATAATGGCAACCTAATACCGACCGGAACCGATATTCAGTACGCGGATGAGCTCTAAATGTTCGAATTCAATTATAAATAGCGTTAATTTGCATAGGACGATCATCAGAACGATAAAAATAGCAATATGAAAAGTACACCAGTGCACCGGCACCCGCTCGACACCTAACCACACCACTTTTCATTACTGTACTTTCCAATCAATAATTTTCTTAGTTCTGAAAACGCATTTCTGGAATTTCGATGAAACATACGTGTTAGGGCCCACCGAACCGGGAATTCCAAAATCAGAGCCGACGAAAAGTACGAAAAGACAGAAACGGCCCGGGAATTCAAATCTTCACAGAAAATTCTTTTTTTCGGTATTTTTCGATTAAATGTAGCTGCGCCAATGAGTTTTTCTGCTTACTCTAGAATTCGGAAAACAGGCAATGCACAAAATTAAAAATAGAAAAAATGACAAGAGCAAACATGTTTAAAATCGTGTGTGAACTTCAGCGATTTCTTATTATATAAGACGGGCGAAACTAATTTTTCGAAGAGGGAAGCACAGTTTCATCGAAACTGTGCTCTATCGAACACTATTTTCACAATTTATCGAATTCACATCATTTTTCATTTTATGATGAATTTGCGAAATAATTTCATGTTCATTTTTCACGCTTGCATTTCCCCGCACGTATTTTCCCATTAAATTTATATTGTTATTTATCGTTGTCAGCATTTAAAAAACATATTTTATTAATAATTTATGTGAACACATCTTTCAAATATAGTAACTATTTTATTCCATAAATAGAGGTGGGGGAGGGAAGTATCTTCTTTGGCTCATTGACGTTGTTCTGTCGCGCTTCTCTCACTCAAGATTATTCATCGATGCCGGTTGAGATGTCGCCATGAGGAGATCTGAAATAGAGATGCAATAGATTTTGTCGCAGAAAAGGCAGTTCGAAAACGCGACAACCCCCCTCATTCCCCCTCCTTTCCCCTCAGTAATCGGTTGTGTTTCATATTTTGTCGCAGAAAAGGCAGTTTGAAAACGCGACAACCCCCCTCATTCCCCCTCCTTTCCCCTCAGTAATCGGTTGTGTTTCATATTTTGTCGCAGAAAAGGCAGTTCGAAAACGCGACAACCCCCCTCATTCCCCCTCCTTTCCCCTCAGTAATCGGTTGTGTTTCATATTTTGTCGCAGAAAAGGCAGTTCGAAAACGCGACAACCCCCCTCGCGACAACCCCCCACAAAATATGAAACACAACCGATTACTGAGGGGAAAGGAGGGGGAATGAGGGGGGTTGTCGCGTTTTCGAACTGCCTTTTCTGCGACAAAATATGAAACACAACCGATTACTGAGGGGAAAGGAGGGGGAATGAGGGGGGTTTTCGCGTTTTCGAACTGCCTTTTCTGCGACAAAATATGAAACACAACCGATTACTGAGGGGAAAGGAGGGGGAATGAGGGGGGTTTTCGCGTTTTCGAACTGCCTTTTCTGCGACAAAATATGAAACACAACCGATTACTGAGGGGAAAGGAGGGGGAATGAGGGGGGTTGTCGCGTTTTCGAACTGCCTTTTCTGCGATAAAATATGAAACACAACCGATTACTGAGGGGAAAGGAGGGGGAATGAGGGGGGTTGTCGCGTTTTCGAACTGCCTTTTCTGCGACAAAATCTATTGCATCTCTATTTCAGATCTCCTCATGGCGACATCTCAACCGGCATCAATGAATAATCTTGAGCGAGAGAAGCACGACAGAACAACGTCAATGAGCCAAAGAAGATACCTCCCTAACTTACCTTTCATCCCGAACAAACTAGAAAAAATTTTGTAATACAAACCAGCCTGAAAGTGGACAAACATGATAACAGCAAAAAAAGAAAATGAAATAAAAAAGAAACATCAAAATATCGTGTTAGAACAAAATCTGAACGTTCTTCTCTTTAGCTGAAGAAAACGATGAAGCGCGATATCAAATTTCACAAAATGGCATAAAATAGGTGATTGATAAATATTGGAAAAAGTGCGTCAAATATCATGCACTTTGAGATCAGTTTTATCGAAACTGCCATTTCCTCTTGGAAAAATTAGTTTCGCCTGTCTTATATTCAACAGCTATTGTTTTAGGAGCTGCGCCAACGAGATTTTTTTAACATGTTCCTTGTATTTTCTCATTAGCACATTTGCAAGAAAAATCAGGAAAATTCACAAAAGCAAACCTTATCAATTTTGGATTCAAAGTTTATGGCTTGAATACGGTAGCTATCGATTACGAACTAGTTATATTTGATGAAATATATAATAAATTCATTGTGTATTTATGAATTGCTCCCTTGGAGCAGCCAAAGCGGTATTCATGCCGTAAATACCAAAATGCATCTAGTAAAACACAAGAACACTGTCCAACCCAAAATGTCTGACCTAACTGACCCGTTGTCGCCCCACCGAACTCGTGGCCACATGATTCCAAACCTACAGACCAGGGTCAGAGCGAGAGAGTGTGCAAAAGTGAGAGAGTCCCTCTCGATTTCACACGCTCTCTCACTCCAAAGGCCTTTCTGGATGGTTGACCGGCCTGTGGAATTATGTGGTGGCGCAACGATGCCGCGCGAATACGATGGGGAAACTACACCACAGAGGGCGGGGCTTAGAAACTTCTCCGATACTCGTTGAACTGGAAATATTTGGTAAATCTGGAAACGCTGTCATGATTCTGCACGCCTCATTACCTCAGAGGGACCAAAATTGCAATTTTAGGAATAATTTTCAATTTTACTTGGTGGCCCCTACATACGTGTTGCAAAAATTGAACGATTTTGTTCACAAACAACGATTTGCCAGCCAGTCGCAAAAAAGCGGCGAAAAGCGGCGACTTTCGCCGAAAAAATTCACTTGCGTCCGTTTTAAGGGTATGTCAGTGCGTTCGCGTAAATTTGCATAGATAATTAGCTCGAAAGATTGCGCATTTTTCACTTTGATCGACAGTATTTCAGTTCCTTTTGAGAAAATGGCATTATTTGCTGAACAAATGCTGCTTGGTTTGGCCAAATGAATAGACGTACGTTTTTAGAATTTTAAAATTCGATGATTTTTGAAATATGCAAATTTTCAAGCTTCATATCTCGAATACCAGGAGGAAAGTATTTTTAGAAAATTGATATGTTATGTATTTTTGTATGTAGAATCCGATTCTGTAATAAAAATGGAATTTCCAGCCAGGTAAATCCATGAAAACTACTGTTTACTCTCTCTTCTACCATATTATTCTGCACTCTTTTTGGGTGGTGAGCGGTCGAAATGAGACCTGTAATTGACAGCGAGTTATCGACCGCACGAGAGGGATGTAAATGATGAATTGTGATGTTTTAGAGCCATTTCGACCGCTCATCGAGTAAAAACTGTGAAGAATAATACGAAAGTACTGTTTTGAAAACAGTAGTTTTCATGTATTTACCTGGCTGGAAATTCCATTTTTATTACAGAATCGGATTCTACATACAAAAATACATAACATATCAATTTTCTAAAAATACTTTCTTCCTGGTATTCGAGATGTGAAGCTTTTATCTTTCGAGCTCATTATCTATGCAAATTTTATGCGGATTTTTTTTTGAAAAGCGGGATTGGAAGAGGAGACCAGGGGCTATCGATCAATGTCGAAATCAGACATAGTTATCGATCGAAGAGAAAGTTGCGGACTAAACAATAAAATTTTCCATCTTTAGACTTATTATACATACTTTTATTTTCAAACTGTCGATAAAATCGTGGCTTATCATTTCTGAAATACACTTGATACGAGATAAAGTGAGGATCGATGTGAAAGAATGGCAAAAATATGTTAAAATAGCGGCGAATTGCACAAGATGTGATATATGGAGTGATCTAACTCGTCTAAAACACTCGTCTCGATCGACAACAGGACGCTTAAATACATTGCGCATCGTTTCGCGGGGAATTGAGTTGATACACATACAAGCGAGTGAAACGAATTAGAAGCTACTAAAACGTGGGAAATTATGAAAATTATGGATTACCGTGATGGAGCAGCGTAATCTGCGGATTGCTATGCTGCTGCATTGTAGCTTCGACGAGCACAGTTTCCAACAGTCAGCGCATCTCGCTATTGCATCGTGGATTATATTCCACATTCGATTCAGGTGGATGTTGGATCCTGCTTATTTTCTAGACGTGTATGTCGAATCCGAGTCGGAGGAGGGTGTCGGATCCAATCATTTTGCACAAATTTATGCTATTACATTTATAAAATGATACGATCATACCAAAAAGCCGAATAACGAACTTCCGTTGTTTACCATAGCGACCCTCTCGCTTTTGCGTGCTCTCTCGTCTCGGTAAACACAGGAAGTCCCCAGTTCGACATTTTGTATGATCGTATCATTTTATAAATGTAATACTGTAGGGGTTGATGACAGCAGCAAAACAGTGAGAGTGAGTTGGTCAAAAGCGTGCAATTTGTAACTATGACAACACTCCAGTGCCACAGTGCAAAAATAAGCAAGATTGTGACAGTAGGAGAAGTTTAGAAGAAGTGGCGTTCATGGATAAACGATAAGTGATTGGGTACTTAAAGACTACTGTAAAAGCCACATTGCGAGAGGATTCACTTTGCACTGTTAAAGGGTTTAGGCCTCCTCGACAGAGGAGGAGTGCGTGGGATAAACGTGGCTACAATCTGTCCCTCGCCCAGCAATCCTTCATTCTCAAGAATCTCATGAAGATTCTTTGCGGGACGGTTACGGTAGCTGCTCGTCGTTGATTCTGTTCCTTCTGCCCTCACAATAGCAGTCATTATCGGACGCATCATCTTCTTCTCCGTCCGTCTCGACGTATCTGGCTGGACTGCAATAATAATATTATAATAATAATAATGTTTTATCACAATTACACTGTCAATTGTTAAATGTGAGAGAGCAAATGTATTTGGCAGCGTTGTGACCCTAACAGAGCCAAACTAGTAGCTCAATGCAAACAACAATATTACACGACTATTACATTTTTCTAATGGAAAATGTGTGGATATGAGGCCGTTTGCGAGAGAATCGAGCAAAGCTCGGACATTAGAAAAATCAAAGTCGAAGGATAACATTGTTTTAGATACTCTCCAGAGTGCTTATTACGATGGCAAGTATGTCATATTATGCAAATCGATCTCCGACCTGTTATTCAAATTACAAAATTCAGCTGAATTCACTTGTTTTTGTTCGTCCAAAAGAAATAGTCCGCAAACCATGTCGTGTAAATACTCAACTAGGGTGAAATTACATGGAGAATCTAATGAAAGTTTCAGAAATGCAAATTTCCGTGTATTTCACGTAGCACTTGTCCATTTCCCCATGATAAACTCAAAAGAGAGGTCTGGGATTAACACAATATGTAGAGAGTACACACATCGTACCGCCTCTTAAATTTGTACGCTGTTGACCTCCGGCAAATCAAGTTATGAATTTTTAAATCAACACATATTGGTGGAAAAGCACCGGTCAGACGAGAGAAGTCATTAATTTGCATCCTATCACTCTCTCACTTCTCATTTGCCTGCTCGCGCGGCGTCTGAGAGTGCGAAATGAGATGGTGATTGTATGCTAATTGCGCTTTCTCTTGTCAGATCGGTGCTTTCCCACCCAGATCTGTTGATTTAAAAATTCATAATTTGATTTGCCGGAGGTCA
The DNA here is from genome assembly GCA_036245785.1 of Pristionchus fissidentatus. Lineage (NCBI taxonomy): Eukaryota > Metazoa > Nematoda > Chromadorea > Rhabditida > Neodiplogasteridae > Pristionchus > Pristionchus fissidentatus. Next base: position 12,403 of record BTSY01000109.1, read on the forward strand.
ACAGCGTACAAATTTAAGAGGCGGTACGATGTGTGTACTCTCCACATACGGTGTTAATCCCAGACCTCTCTTTTGAGTTTATCATGGGGAAATGGACAAGTGCTACGTGAAATACACGGAAATTTGCATTTCTGAAACTTTCATTAGATTCCTCATATAATTTCACGCTAATTGAGTATTTGCACGACATAGTTTGCGGACTCTTTCTTTTGGAATAACAAAAACGCGTGAAATCATTATTTTTTTTGTAATTTGAATAACAGGTCGGAGACCGATTAGCATAATAATATGACATACTTGCCATCTTGATCTGTACCCTCGAATGTGTAGGAATCCGTCTTCAACTGAGATTTCGTATTTTCACCTGTCCGATCTCTGTTGTCGCATTGTTTGATTCTCTCGCAAACGGCCTCATATATCTACAGGGTGCGTGAAAATTACCCGCACTCGATTGCATCAGATTACGCAATCGCTGCTAATCGATATTTCGCAACACCTGCAGCCCAGTTACGAAGACTGGCCTTCCCTCTAAAACCGTTCGAGGTTTCAATCCGATTGGTCTAGTTAGTCAAGTATGGTGAAAGCAATCCCGATGATATATGCGATCTTGGCAGTTTATCGAGGGGGAATCTGACCCTCCGATATTTTCGCTCGTCTCAATGCCCCCGAGAGTACCCTCTACCACACCAGCCGAGGCTACCACGGAAGACAACAGTACGAGAAGGGGAAAACCGGTGACCGCAACTTCACCCCAGAATCGTGAAATGAGGTGACAGAAGGTCCACCATAACCCCAAGAGAAGCATGCTTGAGATGATTTCAAGCTCGGTATTTCGAACGCCTCCATTCGCAAGGTCGTCAAATCCGGCCTGGTGCAGCAACAGTACAAGTACCATAAACTGCTTGATTTGGCCGATTGTCCGATCAATCTCCGCGGAATGGGATGCCCTCTCCTTCTGGACCGATGTAGCATTTACGCACTTTAGGTCACTTTCTTTACTGATGAAAAGATCTTGACCCTCGACGGTAAGATCGATACTAAAAACGACAGAATCATTGCCCACCATACCAAGGAATCTGTCCAGCTGGGTGGGACACCGGTCATACCTCGCATCATGCCTACGTGATCGTATGAAAGGGGTTTCGCTCTACCGGTCGGATCCCTCTCGTCTTTGTCACCCTAGGCGTGAATGCGAACACGAACTACTAAACCAATCATACTCTGAAAACCGCATTAGTCCCCTGCCCCAAGTCTCATTTAAGTTGGTGATTTTGTACGCTGCCGAAGGGCGGCGCACCCAGCAACACGGTTAAGGACACTACCAAGAGATCTGAGGAGATTTTCCCCGACTACATCGCTATCAATGAATTGCCACCGAACTTCCCCGACTTGAATCCCAGGATTCCAGTTTCTGGAGAGTTGTAGAGAGCAAGCTCTCGTCTACTAAACAACAGACTCTGGGCAGCCTGAAAACGGCCCTCCTCCGAGCGTGGGACACTCTCGAAAATCATTACCAACGTAAATTGCCGATGGCCTATGTTAAGCTTCTCCGCGTTTGTATCAAATCAACAAGCGGGCACATCGAAATCCATGGGCATGTTTCTGTTGCTAATTAATTGAATAAATGATTATATAAAACTGATTGCTCAAATGGCATTCAAAGGGGAGATATTGATAAAAGTTCGAGTGCGGGTAATTTTCACGCAACCTGTATGCTGATATCCTATCGTATACCTTTTTCCTCCACGGCATTCTGGCGAATCTATGCAAATTGAGGCAGACAGATAGAGAGTGCGAAAATAGCATGCAAAACAGTGATGGTCTCACCACGAATTCACTTTTGGCATTTTGCCCAGAACGACGTGCCTCCGAAGGACACACCACAGGCAAAACACTACATAGCCATCTCTTTAGCAGTTCCTACGAGTGGGAAATTGCGAACTTACTATGGTTAAGTTGCCGGAACGCGGCGTGATAGTTCTTAAAGCAGGTCCAGGTTTGAGATTTGTTGCAGTTAAGAACGAATACAGTGCATCCTCTCACCATCAGCTCGGCGAGGAACGAATCGTTCTCGGCGACGGATATCTGAGGAGAGAGAAAATGTAAACACTGATAAAATTAACTTCACCGTGTGACTACGAAAGCAGATCATACAATCAAGCATTAGCCATCTGACTCACGGTGTCTTTGACGACAATGACGCATGTCTCGGCGCCCAAGATGATGCGACGATCCACCGCTTCGCAGGCCTTCAACAGAAGAGTCCGCATAACCGCTTGATCATTTTTCTCATGGACATCCTTCATCCATGCCTCCATCTTCGCAGTATCAACTTGCTCAGGAAGATACACCTGCAGGAAGATATACCATAGGTTTGTGTGCCTGGTCGCGTGTTTACTGTCTGCGGTTTTGTGTCTGTTCAGTCCGGGGACGTCTGGGCGCACGTCCTCGGATACAACATGCATAACACATTACGCACACAATTCTTGAGAATTAATCGGTAAGAGCGCGCTTACCACCTTCTCCTCAAATTCCTTGAATAGATCTCGCTTCCACTTATGGAAGCGATCGAGCTCCGTCGCAGCCCGAGCAGCTTCCGCCTTCCGGTCCGACTTCAAGTTCTTGCATTTCTCCAAGTCCGCATTCATTTTCTGCAACTGAAGTTGGTCACTATATCTATGGCCATTTCAAGTGTACATGTAAAATAAGTTCAAAACTAATTGGCGTATCCCCCCTGGGGGAGCTCGTCAGTGTCGGCTTAGTAGTGACTACGATGTCTCGGATATGAGTGAAAAGAGAAACTACTCTGCAGTTGTCCCACCTTCCTGAGAGCCTCACAAGAGATGCGTGTCTTGTCGACAATGTAACTCTCCATGAGACGCATCATTTCCTCTTTGGTGTCCTTGTTTCCACAACTGCTCACTATTTTCTGCAATAAATGTCCCTTGCCCCTTCACGAACGGCGAACAATGTCGCAAAAAAGCATTGTCTTCTATTCTACCAACGGGTCTTCCATCAAACAAAAAGAAGTTTTACTTACGCTCACTGTTTCGTTGTATATCTTGGGGCGGATATCGTGTTTGGCTTCCAGCAATCTCATCGCTACATCAACGACATCCGAATCGAGAGCAGCAAGCCGCATTGCTGCCCTCCTGCAAAATGTAAGTAAAAGGTAAAGATGCGTCATGTCAAGCGAGGTTCCAATAGCAAGCTGCCACGGTAGATGGAGCAAGCCTGCTGCAACGTGGGATTACGCAACCCAATGGTTTCCCATGGCATGCTGTGTACGTTTTTCTCTCTCAAAAGGATGGAAGACTTGGTTGACGTCGTAAAAAAGCAAGTATACCTCACATAAACTTCGAAACACTAACAACAAACATACCAATCTATCGTTTCCATAAGCAAACCACGTTTGACGGCCTCCCTCACCATATCTAGATCACACACAGAGTCATCTATCGTCGTACGCAAGAACGCAGCAATTGGAACACAGTGGACAACCTGCAAAAGTTTTTGCCATTTTCATTTTTCGAAACGAAACCTATATAACATCACAGCGTCAAAATTTCTATGCATACCATGTCGCGGAAGCTGCGCATCTTCGACATCTGCTTCATTGGTGGCTGCACACACTTTCCCTCTTCACCTCCAGCCGATACCTCGCTCGTTTCTGCACGTTGCTTCTCCTGCTAAGAATACAATAGCTTTTTAATGCTATTGTAGCCAGACACCAGCCAGTCCTCTTCATTTTCCTCTTTGCACTATGTCAGATGAAATCAAGTCAAAGCTATTATAAATTCAGAAACAGTCTTCCTAAATAGTAAAACATAAACAAAATATATCTATGGCTAGAAGGAGTAGTCCGTTTCATGGAAGAATCATTCTAAAATTGTAATGACCCATACCTCCTCCTCTTCCTCCTCCTCTTCCTTCCCTTCTTCATCACTCTTCTCATTCTTCTCCATTTCCTCTGCTTTCTGCTCTAGTGCATCGTAAACATCTCTTGCGTCCATTATTTGCTTTGCACCGAGTTCATCCTGGAAAATTAAAATTAAAGCTGCTCTAAACACACTGACCACGCACAAACAACCACTCTCAAAGTTTTACACTGAAAAAGAATTTCTTGGTTGAAATTTTATATCATTGCATCAAGATGAGTGCGTAGAAAAGCACTCAAGTTGTAAAATCCGATTCTGCAGATTCTCGTTCTCGTTCTTTCTGGTTCTGGTTCTCTTTCTCTCTGGTTCTCTTTTAAATTCTGAACTCTCTGAACGAAATGAACAAAATTCTGGTTCTCGGATGAGTTTCTGAATTCGAATGACTGTTAAACCAAATTAAATCGCTCCTTCCCATTTCTGCAATCGCTTACCTGTTGGACAACGGTGCTTATAGTTTGTTTGGGACCATCTGACTTCTTCGGTTCAATAATCGATTCGATTGTGGAAGTCAAACCAACGCAGAATGAATACGCGAGATCGCGTAGAGGAAAGTCTCTGCAAGGTAAAACATGGGAAAATATTCCAGAATTTGTTAAATTGACCGAATTGGAATTTGGATTTATTTAATGAATGCCGATCAGTATTTCAAAGAACATTTCTTCACTTCTACATTTCTTCACTTCCAATTCTGAAAACTAACTTTTCAGCATCACTATCCATTTGTAAATTTCGCCCCTTTTCCAAAGCTTCCACGAGATGTTCCATTTCCTGAAAAAAACATTAAACTTTAAATAAGTCTCATCACTCTCGTTTCTGTCAGTCGTCGTGAGCGGTCCCTCCATTTTGCTCTGATGGAGAGGGCACTTCCCTAGTTCCCTCCGCACCCCTCGTCTATCTACCAACGACTCGACAAGATCGGAATCCCCGTCCTAGCCGGCCTGGTCACCGTGGATGGGTATGACCGTTTGATGTTGCCTACTCAGATACCGGTTTCGCTAATTCTCATTTTGATTGATGTTTCGAGCTTGGTGGACTCAAGTGCAAGAAAGATGCGCCACCCGTTCGTCAGGACTGCCTTCAGCCTCACGTATCCTCCCCTTTCTTCCTACGTCCATGGTCCTAAGACAGATCTCGTCTATTCCTCCAGCAACTTCAAAGAAGATGGTCTGTGAATGGGAAGAAGACCGATCCTCTACCTCGACCCCAGCCGAAATGATTAGTCTATACTGAGAAGAATGATCCTAACCCCTGAAACCACACCCTCACCAGATAGCGTTACCGCCTGGTGTGATAAATAATTGAATTGAATTGAATAAAGTCTCATATTGAAATAATTTATGAGCACTTGAAGTTCTCACTGCAATCATCGAATATTCAAGAAACGGTTGACAAATCACCCAGTTGTAAAAGACCTCCGTCACCCCAAGTAAAATTCAGAGATCCCCCCATATCTTCCCCTTATTTTTTGTAAAATTTCAAATCCTGCTGTGCCTCGGGAGTAGATAAAATATTTTTATTATTACTAAAATCAACCTCGATGCTGTTGTCATCCTTCTGTACGGCCTCCATGACTGATACTGCACGGGACACGAGATTTCCTAGTTTATCGATCGATGAGAAAGTAACAGCAAGTGTACACAATGCGTCCTTTTCTTCGCTGTTTTGATTTGATTGTCATTTGAAGTTGCTCCGACGTAAAATTTTAAAACTGGGTGCGATATTTACGTCATAGTTTTGCGTCGTTTAAAACTAAACCCACAATCCCGATGTCATGCTGCATTCTTCCGAAAGGTGGTGACCGAAAAATAGGGCGCCCGTGCACTTAAGGTGCAAATTCGGCTCGAGTTTGTGGCTCACATATTATTTTCAAATTATCAGGTCAGACACGAGCCAGGACGAGGCGCATTTTGCTGAGCTCAAGAAAAAGAGAAGTTTCCGCAAGTTCTCTTACCGTGGAGTTGATCTCGACCAGCTCCTCGACATGGACAGGTACTTTCCTTAACAGTGGCTTGTATTGAACGTACAATTTAAAACTGTTCATGCATTAAACTGTATTTTCAGACAGAAGCCCGCCGAGCTCTTCAAGTTTCGCCCCCGCAAACTTCTGTCCCGTGGACTCAAGCGCAAGCACCTCACTCTTCTTGCTCGCCTCCAGAAGGACAAGAAGGTGAACTTTTAAAAACTCCTTATGAACGTTTGCTCGACTGGAAATGTATTTATGTTTTAAACAAATCTTTTGACTAGTAGTTGTATTAGTGTAATCCTGTTGCTTACTTTCTACTTACACAAAATTTTTAAAAAAATCGTGTGCTTTCAGGAGCACGATCTGATTGAGATGGTGCACATTAAGAAGACCGGTCTCAACTTCGACTACTTGGTCTTCCCCGTGAGAGGAGCCAGGTCGGTGTTTCTCAATAATTGTTGAGTAATCGATTTAAAGGTCTGTAGATTGTAAATCGAATTAGGGTACTGTACTGTTAAATGATCGATTGGGAATACCGTTAAATTATCGATTACTTTGTAGGCGCGGTGAAATTATGTTGAATCTACGGGAGATGGCTGTGGACCGATTGGAGGACGACAACACGATGGTGCTCAAGCCGAGTCGAAGTGGTGAGGAGTACGGTAGTCGATGGGGTGTGGTAGCTCAGAGATTGTAGGGTAATATTACTGCAATTAACTTTCCGAAAAGTAAGTTACCAGAAGTGCCACGGTAAATTACCTTTTTCTTACAACAATTTAGCAATATCCCTGTAACTTACTTTTTGCTTGCTAAAAAGGCAAATTTGAAGTAAGCGAAAAGTAACATTGTAGCAATGTTGAAATAATATTACTTTTTTTTCGAGAGCAGTAATAAAATAAGTTTCTAGTTAGTTACAAATGCGAAGTAAGTAAAAAGTAATATTACTGCAACAATAAGGGTAACTTACTTGAGTACTTCTGGTAACTTACCACACTAATTGCCGTAATATTACCCTGCAATCACTGAGAGTCCGAAGAGGCGAGGAATGGGTCACACATATGATTGACTATCGACTGTAGTTATGATTCGTTCGATTCGTTTATGTCAGTCCGGGTGGGGCGAACCGTGGGTAAAACTAATAATTCTGAATATGAATCTTTGCAGATATTCGGCGGATCAGAGGAATCTACGCTGCGACCACCGGGCCGGACAGTGTCTGCTGACACACTTTGAAGCTCAAGAAGTGGAAATGGAAAAATGTCTCGAATAGACAATCGATCGATGTTTCCGTCTACCGTACCCCCCATCCCCGCTTCTCACACTGTGCAGTATCTAGGTCGTCGTGCTTTGTTCGATATCGATTATTGATAGTTTTATTTCAAGTTTTAGCTTTTGTTGTTGTTGTAGCTGAAAAATGTCTCTGTTTATGTTTATATGCAATATTCGAGTAGACGTGGCGGGCATTCCTGTATTTTCACTAGGAACATATTATACTATACGGCACTATTGTTTGTTCTCGTGTATTGTCTTTCTCGGTTGTTTCTGTTGTTTATACCGCCAGCAATAAATCAGCCAGTCATCTATTCTCCGTGCTTATTTTCACATGAACGAAACAAATAATGCAAGCAAGGAATGGAGGGAAGGGGCGGAGCCAAGCGAGGTAGGAGGCGGGGCCAGGCCGGAGAGCCCGCGGGTTAGTAGGGCGCCTACTTAGTAGGCCCCCTACTTATATATTAGTATAGCTCACTTGGTGTCGAGATCATAGTAGGCCGCCTACTTACATATAAGTATGTTTTCTCTCTGTGTAATTACAAACGAGGAAATCAATGTCTGAGGGCATATTTTGTCCCGGGAAGGATACAAGGCAAGTAAGGCTAAACACTAAATACATTATCGAGAATAGGAACTGAAGTATTTTAGGTCTTCGATTTTGTGGTGCTGCTGAATTTAACTGCAAAAGGGAATGTTGACTCACATTACACAGGTGGCATCGCAAAAGACGTTTCTGCATCTTTATTCGCAATTTGTCATTATCCCAGCGCGGTACTGACGTATTCGTGGTAGTTGTAGTACACTTTTGGATTTCCTGCCATGAAGAAATGTTAAAAGGTCGTGAAAGCATTAAAAATCCTTTTAAAAGCTGAGAAACCCTGGAAGACATTAGTACACTCATTTAATTACTAAATTAAGTTTTAGGATATTATCGCGCATCTCTCTCCGAGATCCGAATTAGGATTTACGATTCAACATTTTTTTTCCAAATTTAATGTCAAATTGAACTGATTAGTATCCGTTTCACCTGTTCGACAACTGCACAATTTTCTTGTTTCCTCTTCTTCTCAATAACCGATTCAATCGTTGCTTCCAACCCAGTGCAGAAAGCGAACATGAGATCTCGGACAGCACTTTTCCTGAAATTGTATTTGCAATCACACAATTCTACTTCGGAAACTCAAGAAAAAGCTTAATAATGTAAAAATCATCATGTCATCAGCGATCATTAAAATGCCTAGTAAACATCTACAAAATAGTTAATTGTTTTCGTAAATTAGCCATATTCAAAATCTAAGTTTATGTTTCACTGTGGGCTCACTTCTTGTAATCGTGCTCTTCCACCAGTTTCCGCTCCATTTGCAGAGCTTTAACGAGGTATTCCAACTTCTGAAAAAAGGATGACGAAAACATAATATCTTCTTATTTTTAATCCAAGTATCTATTTGTGTCTTTTTGGGCCCTACAGTACACGACGATCCACCCAATTGTCAACCCAAAAAGCGTCTTGCCGACAATGGAAAACGAGCGTTCCACACAGAAGCAATTGGAGGATCCACACTGGTTCGCCAGGATGGATCTACTAGGCAATCAGCTATTTATTAAAAGTAAAATCTCACATCGCATGCCGCTCCTTCCTTTGTTAAATTCTGCATGAGTACCAATGCTCGAGTCACGAGATTTCCCATTCCATCGATCGATGAAAACGTGAAAGCCTGATGATATGATATTCTATTCTTTGTGTATAAATGAAGAAAATTAAGTAAAATAAGACAATAAGAGGTTCTATATGAAGAAAGAAGGAGAGAAGATGGAAACATGAAAGAGTCTGCAGACTCAGTAAGAGAGAAAGCAACGAGGCAAGAAAGGCAATTATTCTTGTCACTGCAATTGTGAATATAATTGGAAACTCACTCTTTCCATCCAGCGATCGATTACAGGAGAATTTGAAGACAGGTCGTTCATCTGTAATGCAGCTTATGAACATCTTACCGACAAAAGCAACAAGAATTTGAAAGTCAATAATTTTCGTAAGCACACAAAGCGAAAACCCAAAGTGAAGCAATTTCAAGTATACTACAAGTGATTTATAGTTTAAAAAAATATAATTAGGTATGACAGTCTCGCTCCCTTATCGTCAGACTGCCATACCCCTCCTCAGGATAAGTTCATCAGTGAATGCCTCAGGACTGGTTAGGTCTATTCAGCAAATAAAATTCAAAAAGGACGCGGCTCTTATGCAATTCGAGCGGGAACACTAGATCGATTCCATAGTTGCAAACTGTTTGCGCGGGAAAATATAGATACCTATCGGGTAAAAAATAACGCGCCCACTGGCAGAGTTTTTGAGAGGCCGATACCTCCTCAATATGCTGATGCCAAGAGAAAGATAATGCCGATAGCGATGAAGTAATTTTTCTCTAATGTGGTGTTAGTTTTCGAAAAAAGGAAATGGAAAAGTCGAAGATTAGAATTCCCGCAATATCATATCTCAGTTCTCCGTGGAGCAATCGACTGAAAACTTCGAATATTACATTTTTAGGTCCTTTTACAAATATGAACGAATGATACGAGAGAAGTTTTTCAATAATCATTAATCGCATGTCAACACTAAATATGACTGAATAATGAATATAAATAAAGTACAGTACAACTCAATGCCTATTCATCCTCGTAATGAATAGCCCTGTGTATTCTCAACTCATCAAGTCGATCAAATTTCTCTAAACAGAAACCACAAGAGTAAGACTTTATTCCATGGAAACCTCTCGTGTGAACTTTTAGTGAAGTCACCGTAGCGAATGAGCGGTTGCACAGTTCACAAGAAAAACGCTCGGCTGAAATCGAACAGTAAATATTTTAAAATCTAGAAATCAAATATGTGCACTACCCTATTCATAAAATTGAGCTACAGATCCCGCTAATCAACGTAATTGCTACGAAAACTAACAGAAGGGAGTTTTAAAAAAATGTTTCCAATTGAAATGTTATGGACAATGTTGTGATCACCTATTATATATAAATTGCAATTTATCATAATTCAGAGAAAATTTGTTTAAAAATCGATCTCAAGGCACAGCATAAAACAATACAAAAGGATGCGACTCTTTCTCGATAAAATGGCAACATCAATGAGTGTCAAAAATGTCAATACACAGAAGACTCCTGTCGAGTATTAAGTATGTTATTTATATATAGGCAGTGCTTTAACTGTGCCAAACCAACATTTACTCATCATCATAATGAATTATCAGGTGCCTTTTCAGTTCGTCAGCTTTTCCAAATTTCTTCTTACAGAAATCACAGGAAAATTGCTTGAGTCCATGGGAATCTCTCATATGAACTTTGAGAAGAGAAAATTGAGGAAATTCATGATTGCACAATTCGCAAGAGAAACGCTCGCCTGAAATAGTAAAGTTTCTATAAAATTTAAAAAGAACACTAAGTTTGATAATGAAAAAAGCACCAATTCAAAAACTGACTTGAATGAATGAGCGTATGAGTTCGTAATCCGTCTTTTGACTTCAGCTTCAGTCCACATTCTTCACACTCGAATTGGTATGCTGCAATAGCTGCAGCTGCAGCTTCTCTTGCTGCAGCTTTACCGTGCTGCAGTTTCTTGTGTTGCTGCATTGCAGCTTGCGACTTGAACAACATTCCACACACTTGGCATCTCGACATGGTGCCGCATAGACGATCCGAATGTTTCTAAACAAATCTTTGATTGGAAAGCCACTGAATAATATAATTTATAAAATGGGAGAAAATTTTACCTTGAGCTGCTGCTTTTGTGCAAAAAATTCGTTGCAGCTTCCACATTTGAACTTGCCAGGGCGTGATTCTTCATTCTTGATTGCAGCAGATGATACAGTTGCAGCAGTTGCAGCAGTTTCATCTGGTTTAACAGTCGAAGCAGTTTCAGTAGTTGCGGCGGATGAAGAAGATACAATGGCTTCAAAAATGGCAGCAGAGCCCCCTTCCCTCTCTTCTTCCAAGTGTCTAGGCGTATCGCGTACAATCTTTTGCAGCACTGTGAACTTTGTTACTTCTTTCTGAAATTTTATGTTTTTTTCGTTGAATTTGCTTTGGCCCACCACTCCAAATTCTTCATGGGAAATCTAGAAAGCAAAAAATAAAAATAGATGCACTAACGTCATGTACTTTTCTCAAATGTTTCCTGAGAAGGGTTGGTAGAGTAAATTCTTGATTGCAAAATTCACAAGAAAATCGGTCGCCTGAAATTATATGCCATTATCAATTCGATAATGCTACGTAGCGGTCAAAAGTATCCAGGACTTTTTACGGTTATACAACGTTTCAATCCAAGCAAGTAGGGTCTTATGACAAACCCACTGGACAAAGCTTGCATCGGGATATTGGGAAAACTATCAGTTTTTTTCTCATAAGACCATACCAAATAAGATCAAAGGTTCATTGGGTTCAAACGTGGTATCAGATGTAAAAAGTGCCCGAAAACGGTTTACCACTATTGTTTATGTATGGGAAAAAACTTTATTCGTTGAAGTGGATGAAAGAATGAACACCTACTTCCATGAACAATGGAATGCTCCCGGAGGCTTTGGTTCGTCGTGTATCTCGCTCCACATTCCTCACATTTGAATCTGCCAAATTTAGCTGCAGCAGCTGCAGCAAATGCAGCTGTAGAATCGGTCACTTGCTGCGCACCTTTATGTGCTAGCACCTTGTGTTGTTTCAAAGCGTGCAGTGATTTAAACACCTCAAGACACTCGCTGCATTGCATATTGCAGAAATTGCGCATGTGCTTCTGCAATTTTTTTAAAAGTTTGTTTTTATATCCAACTATTCAAAAGTTTTCAAGATCTTGAATTGCATATATTTGTTGCTTTCAAACATATCTATTTAGTATATCACAATTTTCATCATTACTGTGGAACCAGAAATAACAGTTCAAATTTAGAGTTAATTCGACATATATAGTTGTGAGTAAGTGAACGGTTAGAATTGAGTAAAGCGCACACCCAAATAAGAAAATATTTAAATATGTCTCTATTTTATGGTAATTATCACAATATGGTGTTTTTAGGACAAAAGTATGTATCTACAATACCTTCAGACAATTGAGGTTGTAGAACAGCTTTCCGCATCTCCCACATTTGGCGCCGTTGATTGAATCAGCGGACGCTGCAGCTGCAGCAGCAGTTTTTCTCAGTAGCTTACTATGACTCTCTTCGTTGGTTGTATCATCGCTGCTCTTGCGTACAACAGTGTAGTTCGATATTCGGCACTGAATTCTCGCATTTTGTATGGCTTTGTTTTTTTTTAAAAAAAAAGGTAAAAATAGGAACCAAATTATGGGTTGTTGATTGAATTTCGATGCCGCAGTCACAACGAAGAGCGATTCCTGCCTGAACGAGCATCATTTACGTAAATAGAATTATGCAAATTACTAGATACCTCCTTTGGCGACAGTTCGTGTTTCCGCTTTAAGTGATCGAAGAATGTGCGAGAGCTTAGGGTGTAATACTTCAATGGAATTTTATTAGTACGAGTGAACTTCAATTTTCTCTCTCAATTCTCATTATTCTTTGCTTGCATCAGCACTTTTACGATGTTTGTGCACTAGCGATGAAAGCTCGGTTTTCGTATTACGACCCTCTCAGCGAGAGATCGGCAATACGGCTGATAAAGAGGAGAGCACGAGAGAAAAAAGAGACGCCAGGGGATTCGGTAATACCGAAACCGACGCCGAACGGGCAACCCTATAGTGCACTCACATCGCACATTGGACATCTCAGAAGACGTTTCTGAGTGTTTGATGAGTTCGAAATTTCGTTGAGTGAAGCCAGCATTGCCTTTGCAGCAGGTGCAACAAAAGTAACCTCTTCTTTTTCAGATGGTAATAGTGAACCCTGAATTTTAGAAAGGAATTACCACTTTTTAATGGAACAAATTAGTTTAGCTTGATATTGAATTTGCTATCGGATTTGCTATTTTTTCGAATTACGTGTGGTCTGGCCATGTTTTTTTCGCAAAATGTAAGCGGAAAATGAAGAAAGTCTGGGAAAACCGAGAAATTTCTCTAAAAATTCTCAATGCCTATCATCCAAGATCGACACTTCATTTGACCAAAGAAGCCAAGCAACATCTATTCTCTTGACCCTGTTGACTTGACTTCGAAGATCCTGACAACCTCTGACCACGAAGCTACCTTCCTGCAAGCCCTTTGGCCTTGATGTCAGGATTAATTTGTATGTACATGTATGTTCTCAACAACTGCAGGGCACCATCTCTTAAAACAAGAGAGATATAAAGAAGATTTGGCTCCTTGTACCTTGGCCGCGACCGCAGTTGAAATTTCCTTCTTCTTTCTCTCAATAATCGACTGACACGTTATTTCCAAACCAGTACAAAATGAGTTCATGAGATCTCGGAGATGGTGATCCCTTAAAATTCAACAGTGTATTATAACTTGCTTGGTAAATAAACAACAACAAAAACTAAATTTCTTAGCTACCTGAGCTAACCAATGTGTTTGAGGTATGTATATTTTCAAAGAAGATTTTTTTCATTTTGGTAATTATCGCATTCTCTTTGAAGACTTTGAAAAGTAACGATTCAAACTAGTTGAGGAATAGGGAAAAAGACAGATTCACGCGAGAAGGAGTGCGAGAAATGAGGAGAGGGTAGAGAAAAGCAAAGTTGCATCGTTACTTTTCAAAGTCTAATTCTCAGTATTGAATAGAGCGCACAAACTTGTCTTGTTCTCGCTCAGTCAACATCTTCCGTTCCAGTCGAAGAGATTTCACGAGATATTCGAGGTGCTGAAAATATTATTGAAAATCCACTCTGAGTGTACAGAACCTTATGCAAAACAGGCAAATCCTATGAAAATGTGAAGTGAATACAATTTGCCAAAATACAGTATGTCACAAGTCAGACAACTTGAAATTATAAATGTAAATTCCGCCAATCAGTAATTCCAAAATGTACTCTAGAATAAAATTGAATGTCACCTCGATGGTCGATTCATCCTTTGAAAAATTCTGAATGAGTGCCAACGCTCGAGTTACGAGATTTCCCATTCCATCGATCGATGAAAAGGAGAAAGCCTGATGATTTCATATTGAATCCTTTGCGATTACAGACGTACAAAGAAAGAATAAATTATATGGATACGTGAGAGAATTTCTAGACTCAGTAAGCAAGCTCTGACCAGTCTCAAAGGAAATTTGTGTTGCCCCTTCAATTATAAATATAATTGGAAACTCACTCTTTCCATACAGCGATCGATAACATCAGACTTCGAAGAAATATCGTTCATCTGCAATGCAATTTATGAACAAATTACCAGCAAACGCTTCAATAATAAAGAATCAACATAGACGTTTAGTGATCACATGAATTTAGGAATATATCAAAAAGAACGCGGATCTAGTGCAATTCTAGCGTGAACACTCAAAGAGAGATTCCATTGATGAAACTGTTTGCGCGGGAAAATATAGATATCAGGTATACCTATATGTAGAAGAATGCGCCTACTGGCATAGTTTGGAGAGGCCGTGCCCTCCTCAGAATGTTGATGCCGAAAGAAAAATAACAGGTACAGAATCACTTTTCATAAAGCGTTCACAGTACGTTTGTTTTTTGCCAGATGCGGAAACAAACGATCCAAAATATGCCCGTGTACGAAAAATTGTCCTTTTCGAAACTCCTCTTAACCCTAGTTACCTCGCGCCATTTTACAGTGTGTTTTGTCAACCAAGGCAGAATCTCATGAAGTTGATGTGGAGAAAATATTTCCTTTATCTATGGAATGTCAACATTTTTTATTCTATGCATCTCTTCAAAGAGCAAAAAGTGAATTGTTTGAAGCAAGTGTTACAATATAAGACGAGTGAAACTATTTTGTCCAAGAGGAAACGGCAGTTCGCATTAAACTGTGATATCCAGGTCATAAAATTATCGCATTTTCCATCTCGAAAGAAGGTATTCCAAAAATTGCAATACTTTCGTCATTTGATAACGAAAAGCTCATAACTTTCAAATTTTCCTAATTTTAAAGATTCCTTGTTTTTCTTTAAAATATTATTATTTGTTTTGTATGTCTGTTCTTCGTGTTGTTCAAGTACTTTCTATTTTTTATAACTTGTAAATTTATTTATCGAACATTGAAAATGGTGAATATAGGAACAATTTGTCTTCGAATTGAAAATAATCTTCCCAGTGCTCTACTCAATCAACACATATTTGATTCGGCAGCAAACTCGTTGTCCTTTGAGTTCTTCATAGTTGAACGACACCTCCTGAAAACACATACCGATTGTTGTCTGCGAGAAGGATCACGTTCGCATGTTTTTGTCGGGAACAGCGAGTGCGAAAACCCGATTTTTCCACTCATTCTCCACTCTCTCCCCCTACTCTGTCGGCTGTGCTTCGATTATGTCGGGAAAAGTGAGTGCGAAATCCCGATTTTTCTACTCATTCTCCACTCTCTCCCCCCTACTCTGTCGGCTGTGCTTCGATTATGTCGGGAAAAGTGAGTGCGAAATCCCGATTTTTCTACTCATTCTCCCCTCCCCCTCTCCTCTCAATCGGTCAACTCACCATTTCGAACTGACGGCGTCTCCGCGAACGGTCGACATCTCATCACCGCAACATGAAAAAGGTTATTTCGATAAGATCGAATTTCATTCAGGTATCTAGAATTATTTTATTTAAAAAGGACCAACTACCTTTTTCATGTTGCGGTGATGAGATGTCGACCGTTCGCGGAGACGCCGTCATCTCGAAATGGTGAGTCGACCGATTGAGAGGAGAGGGGGAGGGGAGAATGAGTAGAAAAATCGGGTTTTCGCACTCGCTTTTCCCGACATAATCGAAGCACAGCCGACAGAGTAGGGGGGAGAGAGTGGAGAATGAGTGGAAAAATCGGGGTTTGGCACTCGCTTTTCCCGATGAAATGAACTGACCAGATAGATTTCAGATCATCCCATGCAGCTTTCAACGTTGGAAAATAGTGAAGAACAAGAGTTTCATATGTGAAAGAAGACTTATCAATCCTTCCAATACACCCTTCCAGCATGATCGATAAAATAATATTTATACATGTAATGCCAATACACATGGAACATTTACGAAAACGAAACAGAACTGACAGAATAAAAATGAAAAATGATTTTTAATAATGCGAAAAATGCTATCACTCTTACAGGGATTTGACCAAAGAAACAAATTTCCCAAAAAACCGAGAAAATGCGATATTCGCTTCCCGAAGAAGGCAGTTTCAACCAAACTGACGTTTCCTCTTGGACAAAATAGTTTCACTCGTCTTATATCAATACTGTTAATGATTGCAACTTATTATAGTTACAAACAACGGACAAGTGATAATTACGGGTAACATTGACAACATCATATAAACAATAAATATGTTTCTTTATGAAGTATCAAACGAGATAAGTGCATGAATTACCGCGCAAAATCAATATTTATTCCTCCTCGTAATGAATGATCATGTGCATCTTCAGTTCATCAGCTCTTCCAAATTTCTTCTTACAAAAATCACAA